>APFE030505807.1:82002-114866 GCA_000404065.3 Pinus taeda
CCTTGTACACTGGGAAGTGATATGCATCACACCCCCTGCGTTGAGCTTTCAGTATGGTCCAGTTTTGACCATTTATGAGCAGTTTTCAGTGGAGAACTTCTGGGAGATGATGTAATCAGTTGACCTTGTTCCTTTAGGAAGTGAAGCAACACTTTTAGGGACTGAGGAGCCCTTAGTTTATGGACATTTATGATTGGGGTTGAAGTGCCCAAAAATGTCTATAACAATATCCATCTCAAACCCACAACCAATTTATCTGCTATTCTTGGGACCACTTCCCAAACAATGTTCATTACAATAGATTCATATTCCTCCACCATTGCATCAACCCATATAGGTTTCTCTACTACTTCCTTGAAATAGGATGGACTAGTCTCTACAAGCTCAGTCATTATAGCCATGTAGCTAGTGTATCGATCAGGTGACTTTCTCGCTGCGCTGATTTGAAGGAGTACCCACATTCTCCCTCTCATCCTACACAAGTATTTCAACTTCCCTGCTTATTTTCCTTCCTTATCTGGATGGTTTTGCTTGAGTGGATGTCTTCATTCTCTGCTCCTTAATTTGTGGCTACTCCACAACTTCTTTAGGTTCCTCCTTTCGAGCTAAAATCTCCTCTTCTGGTGGGATTTGAAGCTCCCTCTCAAGAGAGAAACACATTGCTTTATCCTCATCAAATTTTACATCCCTTCGCACAACTGTCATTCTGAAGGATGAAAAGTACACATGTTAGTTGTGGGGAGTTGCTGTGCAACCCACAAATACCCCCAATTCTACTGTCGACTAAAGCTTCTTCCTTGATTCTTTGGAGACATGGTAGTAAATAGAGGCTCCA
The DNA here is from genome assembly GCA_000404065.3 of Pinus taeda. Taxonomy (NCBI): domain Eukaryota; kingdom Viridiplantae; phylum Streptophyta; class Pinopsida; order Pinales; family Pinaceae; genus Pinus; species Pinus taeda. Next base: position 82,838 of record APFE030505807.1, read on the forward strand.
AAAATCCTGAAGTGTGACACATTCGAATTTCTCTCTGAGAAATCCTCCTCTGGTGTAATCATGCCCAAAATTTGATGAGGACTCTAGTTCTACAAATAGATTGTTGTGTTGCATACTTCAGCCCACAAATGCAGAGGTAGGCCTTGGTCATGAACCATCGCCCTCACTACTCCCACAATGCTGTGGTTATTTCTCTCAGCCACCCCATGCTACTGTGGGTTGTGGGGTGCTACGAACTCTCATTAAATGCCTTATTTTACAAACTCTTTTTTGAACTCATTTGACATGTACTCACCTCCATTATCACTCATGAGAGCCTTAACCTTCTTGCTAGTTTCTTTCTCAACTGGTGCCTTGAATTCTACAACTTTGAAGAATGTATCATCTTTCTTCTGCATGAAGAAGATCCAACACTTCCATGATAAGTCATCACTAAAAATGAAAAAATATTTATTTCTGGTAGTGGAGGGTGTCGAGAAAGTCCACATAGATCAAAATGGATCGTCCCTAGGACTGCATGTGCTTTGTTGTCTCGATCATGGAATGTAGAATTTGTGTAGTTACTCAAAGTACATCTTTTTCATACATCCTGCTGCTCAAGTGATCCTTTAGGGAGGCATGTGGTTATTTGTTGCATAATCTTTAGGGCACCATGATGTAAATGGCCAAGTCTTCTGTGCCAAATTTCACCAACATCACAACTTTGCACCTTCTCCACCTTTGTTTTTAATGCAGTACAATCTTCCGCATCTAGCTTATATAGGTTCTTCACATGAACTCTGATTTGATTCACTTGTTCCGTGGCTATGTGTCTCAGGAATGTATTTCCTTTGATGAAAATCATATCATAACCACGGTCTTCCAAAACTGCAACAAAGATGAGATTTTTCTTTAGGCCCAGAAGTAACATGACATCCTTGAGCCTTAGAGGGGAGCCCGAATCCCTCTGTAAGGTGATTTTAGCAACCTCGGTCATGTTGTACCTTCCATTGTCCCCTAGCTCAATGTGCATCTGCAAGTATTTACCCTCCAAGTCACTAAAAGACTCTCTACACCCTATCATGTGGAACGATGCGCCCGAGTCCAAGTACCACATGATCCCCACCATTATGCTAGACATACATGTGATAAGGGTAAAGTCAAGCTTGAACTATGAAGCCAAGGCTTCACCTTCTACTCCTCATGAGGTATTCTTGCTTGCCTTTTTTTGGACACTTCATGGCATAGTGCCAGAATTCATGACAATGGAAGCATTTAGTTTTGGACAATATTTTCTTCTTTCACCCCACGGGGGATTCACACAATGAACCTATGACATATCATGTGCATTTGTGGAATATTAAACAATACCCTTAATTTGACTACATATTGGAAAATACCTCTAAAAATCACATTATTTAACCCCCTACCAATATGAACCCAATACACCTCCCCAATTAAAAAAAACCCTACTTTCACTAGATATTGTAAGTATCCATTTTTCATTAACCTTTTTTAAATCCCTTTATATTTTTTCATTAACTTTGAACTCCATTTTTTATACTTTCCAATATAAAAACCCATTACCCCCAATATATTAAGTCAAATTTTCCTCAATATATATCCCCCAATATGAACTCACGTGGTATGGTATTGCTTTGCCAGTGAATCCCCCATGTTTCCCCCTTAGCTGGATTCTAGTTTAGATTGAGATTTCTTCCCTTTTCCCTTCTTTCCCTTTCCAACCAATGCAAATTTATCTTCATCCTCTCCCTTGGATGAAGTCCCATCTCTCGTATTTCACCTTGTTTCCTCCTGTACCGAATCAAACTATAAGTGTTCACAATTCGATAGTTTCTCCCTCTCGTTCACCAAATCTTGGTAGCTATGCCAACCAATGGGAAGGCCTAGAAGGGCTAAGATTAGAAAGTCATCTTCTCGACTATTAACACCAACCCCTCCACGTTCATCACAACCTTTTGTGAACCTGCTCAGATACTGAGGAATAACGTCATTCTTCTGCATCTTAATACTTCGAAGTTTATCCTTGAGTGCTAGCTTCCTGTGGTCACTATGTAACAACCCTGGTCACTATGGTTAGTATGTGAAATGTTGATGAATCAATGAACTAATATATAACAAGGAAGCTATTGTGAGGAGATATCAGTCCTCTTTGACAATTCTCAAATAAGAATGAGATCCCTATGCTTAGATATGTTGTTATGACGTGTAGATTACATGTTTATGATGTATTTGATGAAATGTATGTCATGGATAGTAGGGGTTAGATCAAGTACTTATTCAATTTTTTGCATTAGTAACCTTGTTTCAATGTTATTTATCATTTATGGAAGTTTCATGAAGTTTTGGGAAGTGGCCTGAGTCCTGGCCCTGAAAAAGTGGTGACAAAATTCGAGGTCGCTGGCACTAAATTGCCTGAAAAAGGCCATAGTCGCATGGATGCCTTGTTGTGGGAGTGATTGGAGGGTCCTAGTCATATGTGTGCCTTGTCATGGGAGTGACTAAGGCTCTAGGTCAGTGAAAAAACAAGTTTTCTCCAGGGTTGGACACTTGAAGGGGTTGGTTGGATCCTAAAGGTTCTGTAGCTTATGAGGAAGGTTAGATTGGTCTTGCCATGTTGATTCCACTTCCTTAATTGTACATGGGGATTTGAATCATATCATAGTAGCTGTTCATCACATGTTTACCCTACGGGACTGTTACACAATATTTTGTCACTGACCCTGCATTCCCCTGATCCCAGGTTGAGTCGGTCCTTGAATGGCATCTGCTCTGTGTCATACATCAAAATATGTGTCGATATTTTCCAAATCACTCAAGAAGATTAACCATGCTAATTAATCCTAAAGTTGACCCTTTTTACCCATGTTTCAAGATTATCGCAAGACATCAGTATCCTGTCTGCGACGATGGACCAGAGTGAACAAGAACCTCACGACATCATCGCAAGAGGACATCTGTTCTCTGCGACGGTTAGATTTTAGGGATCGTCGCAAGTCATCAGTATCCTACTTGTGACAATAGCTATGAATACACTATTGCCTTGCGATTTCATCTCTAAGTCTTAGTGTTTGACTCGCAATGACCTAGATATGGTGAATTAGTTCAAATAGAATGCTTTTGGGTGGTTCTAGAACTGGTAGTTGGGTCAAGGAAATTTGCCTTTTCTCATTTGAGATGGTGGTTCTGCCTTTCGAGTAACCTCCCATGAAGATAAGCTTCCTCTCTTTCATTTATGGAGGCTCCTCCTCTTATAAAAGCATCCTCCATTGCTATGATCATCTAGTTTTTTTGGGTGTGAGCAAATTAGCTAGTTCTTGGTGTTGATAGTTTGCAGTGTGAATTACTGATAGTCTAGCAATTGGTTGTGGATTCTTAGAAGGAAGCTTGGTTGTGATTGCCTTAGCCTTGTACTAGTTTTTTTGGGTGAGAGAGAGAGTCATCAGCCTTTCTGAGAGACCTTTAAGGGTGAATGCTTTTGGAGACATACTGACTGGACCCTTCAAAGAAGCTTGCAACATCAAGGCATGGTAGTAAGCTTTACTTTTGCTCATATTAATACAATCAATGGTTGTTTCCTATATCATGCATGAGATATATTTGATAGCTTATGGTTCCTTGACTCTGTAAGTGAAGAGTTCATTGTTGTGCTCTATTATGTGTTTCGTTTTTCTCTTATGTTATTTCAAGTGAACCACTCATCAAGGAGAAGAAAACAATAGCTGGAGCAGTGTAACAAAGACTGCATCGAACACTGGCATAAGGTAGGATCTTTCAATGATGACTATTTAAGGAATTAGCTATTGTATTTGTCTTGCTATGACTAGACCCACTCTAGGGCTAGAGGGGTTGCCTTTGTCCGCAGAGGGAACTTTACCTACATCACAAGTTGGCAACTCCGCTAGGGAGTCCTTTGTGTGTTGTCTCTTGTTTTGCTCTTGATTTGTTTTTGATTGAATTACATAGTGTCTCTTTGTTTTGGGATGGAACCATCAGTGTTCTGGATCACTTGAGTAGATCTGGTAGTCCACCTCACTGTCTGAGTGATAATCCTGGTGTCTTTTAGCTGCCTTTGCCTTGTTTTGCCTCTTGATTAAGATCATCACTGTTTAGCTCTTAACAACTACGACGAATCACCCTTGTCCTCTTTAACCAAGCTGTACATCCCAGATATCCTATCATATAGTTGTGACGATTCTTGAAATTAGTTCGTTGTCGGACAGGTGTACTCTTGTGACGACGTCACACAGTTGCTAACGTCGTCCCTGCGACGATTTGGCATTCATCTCATGTTGCTAGTCTTGCCCCTGCGACGATTCTTGTAGGGTTGTTTTTCAAAGCTCTGCCTCCTAAATAGTCTAGTGTTTCATGTTCTCTGCTATCTCTTACATCTTATCAAGCTTGTTTCAACTGTGTTTTCTACAACATATCCTTCTTGATTCCGTTTGTATGAATTTTGGTTTTTGGGTTGTGTGACCTAAGTCTTTTAAGGTTTCCTCAAGAAGTCACTTATTTTGGGTTCCTTATCCTTCCAAGATTCTGAACTATGTCCACAACGACCTTATTGGCTTGTTTGAAGATGTTTCCTTGTTGCTTGTCTATCCTTTCTGATTGGCCTGTAGTGATTGGTCATCGAACTAGTTTGATGTGTTGATTTGATTTTTGTTCACTATTGAAACATAAATTACATTTGTTTTGATTAGTCAGGCTTGCATTTTCTTGTTTTTTATTAAGTCCAAAAAAAATCAAAAACATTGCACTCATATAAGATATGAAAGTGAAAGCATGTTTGCATTAGTAGATTTTTCATGATTGAGAAATTAAATAGGGAAGTTCAAATCTTTCATTTTCAGTCATGGTAGTTGCGAGATAAGCGAAATTGATGAATCATGTTTCCTAGTGATTGGATTGCTTGCATGCACTACCGTTCTTGCATTTTCTTGTGATTCTTTGCGTTTGCTTGGAAATGAACTCCTTACCCTCATTTAGGTATTCATTCATCAAAAGGAATGGTTTTTTACTCATTGTAGTTGCATCCTAGAAATTTTTGGAATACATTCCGTAGGGCCTTGAAATCAAGACTTAAGTCAAGATTAACTGTTAAAATAATTTGAATGAACTTAAAAACTTATTGGAACCTAATGTTCACATATCTAGAGGTCTAGGCTAGAGACGTGTTCCGACGTCGTTAAACTAGTTACTATTGTTTTCACTAAGGTTGGGTGATTCCTCCTTTTGCGATTCAATAGGTACTAGTACGGATTTGTGCTCCTCGTACCGTCGAGTATATATTGGGAGACACCACTAGGTTATCATCCTATTATCCATAGGAAGTTGAGTCTGCCACCTTACGAATTGTAATGCACTGAACACAACATTCGGGAAGATTGACTATCGTACAGAAGGTCCTTGGTCATTTCTCTTTCATTTGATCGTCAAGGTGTATATGCAATTTTGCGATTTGTCTGGTAAACCTCTTATCTAGCACTCCAGAGTAGTCACTTTCATTCCTTTTTGACTCTTTAAAAGTAAAAGGATCATCTGAGCACTTGTCCTTTCTATCTCATTAAACATTTGAAGGCGACTAGAGTCATCTTTTGTCCTTTTTCTAAACTCTTTAAATATGAAAAGGTCAAGTTTCATTCCTATTTCATAAAATTTATTTGTCCACACTCACATTTTACCTGTTAATCTTGGTCGTGTTCTTGGTATGCACAGTGTTGCAACCCTGCTCGATTATCTCTTTTTCTCAGATTTTGAGTTTAGGCCATCTTGGCGGACTCACCAATCCCGTCCTCTTTACCAAGTGACAGAGACTCTGCATCCCCTATCTCTTCTGAGGTATTGACTTTTGGTGGTACCCTTCCCATTGTTCTAAGTGTTCAGCCTCTTGACTCTCGAGCTCTAGGAGAGAAGTCTATTGATATGAATTGGAATCCTCTTTGGGAGCCTTCAAAAGAAGACCTCCCGTCTACTCCTCCTGGTGTTTTTATTGCAATTTCTTCTTCTGACATGGATTAGACATGTCCCGTTAGTGGTGAAGAGAACCTTGTGTCAAGTGGAGAAATTCCTATTCCCTCAGAAGGTTTCCATTTTAGCACTCCTCTTGGCATGTCATTACCATTGCACTATCGTGCCTTGTTAGATGTCATGAGTTCCACATCTCTAAATAAACGTTCTATGTGGTCTCGTGCTATCACCCCAACTTCAGGGCCTTTCATACCTCAGATTCACGACATCTGAGTCACATCTGTTCTGTCAATACCCACTGTTTGTGTGGCCTCTACAGCTCCTGTTGTTAGTGCCATTATTATGTCCTCGGTGGTTACTACTGTTACTAGGACCTCTTTTGAACCTGCTAGCGATGGTCCTTCATCATCGGCGTCCAAATTCATTAACCCTATGGGTAACTTACCACTTTCTTCTAGTTACATTCTGGCAAGATGGTCATATGAGCAATACATGTTTGCTCTTTAGAACCCGAATTATAACCCTCTCGGCTCCCAACCGCCATCCTATCCACATAACCTGTTGCACTATTATGATTCTCAAGGGGATCATATTTATCACATTGGCTCTCTCCCTCCGGAACCCACAGTCGAAGTTTCCATTTAGGTAGCAGTTGCCTGGAATTGGACCACTTATCATGGCCCGCAGAGCCTACCTTTGCAAGGGTAGCCTTCCAGTTTGCAAGGGCAACCGTATCAAGGCCAAACTTTACAAGCGAAACCTTTTGATTTGCAAGGGAAATCGTATCAAGGGCAACCTTTAGGCCTACAAGGACAACCCTTTTAGGGACAACCTTTTGCCTCCATAAGTGCCTCTTTCATTTATTTAGGGCAACCTTTTGGTCAACCAGGTCAGCCTCAGTTCCAGCTAGGCCAATCAATCACCCAACAAGGTCAACCTTTTGGATAGCTAGGTCAAGCTATGTTTCAACCAGGCCAACCCATTGTCCAGCAAGGTCAACCCTCTAGTGAAATGGGCCAGCCTTAGATCTAGCAAGGCCAGCCCATTGTCCAGCAAGGTCAACCCTCTGGTCAAATGGGCTAGCCTCAGATCCAGCAAGGTCAACCTACTGTCCAACAAGGTCAACCCTTTTGTCAAATGGGCCAACCTTAGATTCAGCAAGGTCAGCCTACTGTCCAGCTAGGTCAACCCTTTGGTCAAATGGGCCAGACTCAGTTTCAACAAGGTCAACCTATTACTCAACAAGTTCAACCTTTTGGGAAAATAGGTCAAGTTTAGTACCAACAAGGCCAACTTTCTGGCTAGTTGGGTCAACCACAGTTTCAACAAGGACATCAATCCGATCAAATCAATCCACCTCTTAGTCAATTGGGTGTTCAAACGCTAGCTGTTTCTCAAGCCACATCCAGTTTCCAGACTCAGGTTGGACTCCAAGCTCAATCCGGTATCCAAACTCAAGTTGGATTTCAAGCCCAATATGTTAACCAAATGCAGCCTGGGCCTCAGGCGCAGTTTGGAGCTCAGCCGTAATACGGTCTCCAAGTACTTTAGCAACCCCAAGGGAAACCTTAGTCTGCTCCATACCAAAATTATCAGCAACCACAGGTCAATCCTTATCAAAATTTTCAGCAGCCCTATGTTTTCCCTGTTGGTCAAGCTGGAAATCAATGGGTTGCTGGTGGTCAAAAACTGGGACAACCATTAGGTTATAATTATAATCCTTATGGACAAAACCCTTATGGGAAAAATCCTTATGAACAAAACCCTTATGGGCAAAATCCTTATGGACAAAACCCATGGGGGCAGCAAGGCTTTGGGTGGAACCCTAATGATGGCCCTTATCATAGGCCTATGGTGTCCTTTAATCCTCAATTACCTTTTCTGGCAACCTTGGAACTACCCGATGTGTCCAAGTTGATGAACTATCCAATCCTTCATAACCCATATTGGTCACCAGTTCCGACCAAAATTCCCAGTGATTGTCTTATATTTGATCATAAATATGGAGAGGAACCTCAAGCACATGTCATGAATTATCACCTATGGTGCTAATCTAACTCATGGCTTGATGATTCTATCCACCTCCGTCTTTTTCAAAGAACTCTCACTGGCTTAGCCATGAAATGGTATATTGAGCTCACTCGTGGAACTTTCCAAGTCTTCAATTCACTTGCAATGGAATTTATTACCCATTTTTAATTACTAATTCGTTATGAAATGGGAACACACCTCCTTACTTCTCTGAAACAGGACACAATGACACACATCTCCGGTCATATTCATGAATGGAGAAGGCAACGTCGTTTGATTAAGTTCTAGATCCCTAATTAGCTTATGACTGACTGATTTACTACCTCTTTCGTCAGTCTGATAGCCCACGATATCGCCATGGGGGCATGTGTTACTAAAGAGCAAGCTATCACATGTGCTCAATATCTCGATTTGGTTTATTCCCAATCTGGTATGCTGTATGATGTTTTCCCTGATGCTCTACGACTTGGAACTACTAAGTCTCTGTCGATGCCTTCCATCGACGGTGTTATTGGTTTCGTTGCTTCATCTTCCTGAAAGTCTTCCATGACTCTTGCGAAGCAAAAACCTACTGTTCCTAGTGAAAATGCTTCTTAGGCCACAACTAATACTAGTAAAACCTCCGAAGTCAATGCCGTCTAGTCCACCATGGTAGATAAAGCTTCGAAAGGTAAGAAGAAGGGGAAAGGAAAAAATATGGCTGATCCACCAAAGGAGGACCCTCCTAAGCCTCTGGCCGGTGATGGCGCTAAATGCAAACCTAAATATCCTTGTCTTATCGGTGATGAGGATCACTACACTAAGGACTGTCCTAGACAGTCTAAAGTTAGTCGTTTTCTTAAGGGGACTCTAGGACTCCTGTGGTACTTAAAGAGCCCTTTCCCTCTCAACAAAATCAGATGGTGGTCGATCAACCTCAATCCTCTTCCACTTTCCGCTTCCAAGTTTCTATGGCAGGGACTATTCCTATTCATGTGAGTACTCGAGCGAAAGAATATCCTCCATTTTCTGGCAAGGAACTTGAAGTCCCTTCAAACGTTCCTTCATCCAGTTCTGGCCTTCTTCACATTGAATGACTTAGCACTAAGTCTGTCGTTCGACCTCCTACTAAGGGAGTCCTCCGAAAATCTTCTTATAACCCCAATGCTCGTGCCACGCAACACTATAGTATTGTTGAAGACTTAGCCCAAGCTCCTTCAGCTATGTCCGCTTTGGGAGTTCTCTAGAGTTGTCCCTCCCAACGGAAGTCTTTGTTGTCAGCCATTGGTGGCATTGATCTGGCTGATTCGAAATTAATTATGTTTGATCTTGAGAACCATGTGCCAAGATTGCCTCATCAAATTTCTTTTCTTATTCAAGTCATCATTAACTCGAAGAATATTCATTGTACTATTATTGATGAGGGCACCTCCACTTGCATCATGTTTGTTGCTTGTTGTGTTATCTCAAAATTTGACCCTGGAAGGCTGCAGACTAGGAAGACCTCAAGTAACTATTTCAAACCTACTTTAGGCTGAGGCTTAGCCCCCTCAACTTGAGAGGGCTCTCTCAAAAGGGTTAATGATTTTGATTATAGTTAAGATGGCTAACTCTTGTAAAAAAAATGTAAAAATATGAATGGTGGAAACACATTTAACAACTATCCATTGGGCTTATGGAGTCAACATCATTTCAGTATACAATGGTTTAACCTTACATAGAAGTCAGGGCATTCAACATTTAACATATTCAGAACATACCAACTCAAATAGGACCACATAGTCTATGAATGTATACAGGAAGTTAGAGCACCTTAAGTGAATTCTAAGTGATTACACATTCATACCACTGCAATATTAGGAAAAGAACAATACCACACATTCTGAACATCAAATCCCTCATGAATCCTGAGAAGCAAAGCCAAACTTGTATTACCAAAACAGAGTATTACATAAGCCAAATATCAGAGTTTTTTCATAAATTTTCCAACCCTTTGTACATTTCTCTTTCTCTTATTTATAGAGCTCTTCTACCTGATTGAGATTCCTCCTGAAGCATGAGGGGACTTCAAAATCTACTTCTATTGACACCTATTCAACTTTTAACTTCCTATTAAATGTAACAAACTTCAACTAGACTTTTCAGAGATCTAAATCAAGTAGGAATCTAACATCATGTTATGCTAATAATAGACTTGGTTACAATGGTTCTCGTTCCTTGACATCTGGTCCCCTTTTCAGTTTGGCTATGATGGATGTTAAAGGTTCCATGCTGGTCTTCCACGCCACATCTTCTCCATTGTCTTGAAATATAGGAAAATACCCTTGATCATCGGTCCTTATAATTTTCGAATCCACAGAAGTAGGTCCTTCATCTTTGGTTTTCCAAAATGTGACAGATAGCCACATCCTTGATGTGCTGTCCACCTCCTTTAAAAGCAAAAACTCCTTTAAGTTGTCTTGACATAATTTGAACCGTGATAAAGATGCTCACTTAATGACAAAAATTTAAAGTTGGATCCAAATCCATATTTCTCCACCTGTCTTAACCTGGTTGATTACTGCAGCTTTAGATGATGCCTTGTGTATATTCCCCCTTCAAAATTTCCCGCTTATGTTTCAAAACTAGTTGATTACTATTGGATATTTAGCTTCAGCAGTTTCGTAGCGCGCTACGAAACTGCTGAGATCTGGTCATCACCTTCAGCAGTTTCGTAGCGTGCTATTAAATTGCTGAGTTATTTCAAAAATCACAGTTTCAACCTAGAACTTTGCTATTTGAGCACTTTGCTGGTTAAAACATTCTTGCAATTGTCTCAAGACCTTTAAAAATTGAATGGGAATGTTTGGAAAAATTATACCAAGCAAAATTTATCAAAATTTTGAAATAACTCCCTACTTGAAGTGGGTCTTCTTTATGAAGATCCTTTCTGCTGGTCCAATTGGGTCTTTAAGTCTTCAACTTGTTTTCTCAGTACTTTGATCCCAGACCTGAGGTTTATATTGACCTTTCTGATGAATTGAGCTTCTTTTATTGCAGGAGTAGTCCAGATATGGAATTCAACATTAAAGTCAACCACTTTAGGGATTTTAAAAGTTTGATCTTGCCATCGAGCCTGCATTTGATTAAAATAAGCCTCCTTAGCTGCAAATTTCCTAGCAGCTTTCTTTAGTCTGGCAATCTCAAAATTGGCAGCTTCCAATTTATTTTTTAAATTTCCCACACTACCTTCTTCTTGAGTGGCAACTATCTTGCCCTTATCCTTACTTGAATGAAGTTGTATCTCCTCCCCTGTTTCATATTCTCTTGGCGACAGCTCCTGTACCTGTTTGAATTTCCTTGTTATGGGTCTCCTGGGTTTGAAAACAAATTGCTGAGGTTGATCATCAAACTTAAGTTTCTTTGAAGCTTTTACCTTCTTAGCCTTCTCTTTTCTTGACTGTATCAAATTAGCTTGAACTAGTGGGGACTCCTAAATGTCAATTTCTTGCAATAAATCATTTAAATCTCCTTTTGAAATAGGGCTTTCTTCAATAGCCATTGACTTACCCTTTTCCTTTGCTACCTGGCTTCTTGTTCTTCTTCTTTGAATTCCTTCGCTTGTGCTTGGCTCATGTGTAGTTTCCTTATCCTGAATTTTCTCTTTAAGGGGCTGCTGGGGTGTATCGTGAATAATCAGTGGCTTGGTGGATTGATTTACTTGCTTTCTTGCCTTTAACTTTGAAAACCTCTTAGCTCTTGTTTCTTCTTGAGGACTTGTTGTTGAAAGATCTTTTGCAGCTAGAGGGCTGAGACTGGTCTGGTTCTTGAAACCAGTCATAAATATGAATGTATCCCAATCTCTGCCTACCCTTTTAAGTTCATGCAAGACAAGTAACTTAATCAGGCCATGGTGAAACAAAGAAGTTTCACAAGCCTCTTTTCTAAATTGTACCTTGTCACACATTTTACTCAAACTGCAGAATAAATAAAAAGGCAGATCAATAGATGCCTTCCCTGTAAAATCCAATAAAATTTTGAAATGGTACGAATACACCTTGTTATATCTTCCTTCACAGGTCAGGTATTTCTGAATACAGGTGAGCAAATGTGCATAGGACTCTTTGACATAGCTCCTAGGAACAGACTTGCTCAAATCCGAGTTAACGAATTCCTTCTTTAAAAACTCTTTACATGGGTTCATGTCAAATTTGAAATTCTTGAACCAATTTTCTTGCCCTCTAGGAATTTCTGTGATTGTGGATATCATGTCTGGTGAAACCTGCAATTCCATCATCCGAACGTTTGAATTTAATCCTGTAAAGTTCAATGCAAATTCTTTAGTCACTTGTGCATGACCCCCTTGTAGCTTCTTACAGAAGTTCCAACATCCATCTTTTTTAAATTCCTTCTCCACATCTTTGTTCTTCAATATTATATCCAAATCTTCAGACTCATTTCTCAGACATTTGCCTAATCTGTGTTCTTTCTTTTCTACTGATCCCTCCATGAAATTTCAATGACCTGTAAGCAGGGAATGCTAGCGCTGTTCAAACTATAAACTCTGCCTCTTTTGAAGCTCTGCCTCGCCTAATTGGATGCCTCGCTTGATTGGCTGCCTCGCTTGATGACAATGTTTTTTTCAATTTCAAATCTTGCCGATTATAGTTTTTTTTTTAAATTGCAATCTTGCAGATTTGTTACTCATGCAAGGCTTACAATCATCATTAAAACTTGTGCATAGGTGGCTTTTCCTTGGAACTTGTATTCCGTGTATATCAATGAATCTAATGGTTGTGGTAATGGAGATGAGTAGTGGGACGTGATATGTGGAGTACATGAACTGACAAAGAATGACGCAACCATAGATTTACTTAACGGATTTGAAATTTGGGGAAATATTCGTTGCGGAATGCACGAATCTCTGATTTCGCAGCGTGATCAGTTTAAATTTTGAATGATGCGCTGCGAAATCATCTAATAAATTATCGCGTTGCGAAAACACCTAATGGGCTTTTGCGCTGTGAAACTGCTAAACAGATTAAATGCGATGTGAAAACACTTTAGAAAGGTTACATGCACTACGCAATTACCTAAAAGGCTTTGTGGTAGATAACAAAGTAACACATGACTATGAGATGGGTGGTGAATGAAGGTGACCAGTGGTAGATAAGAATGCATAGTTGACTCAAGACTCCTAAGGCTCAGACTCTAAGGAAAACAAAAATCAAACTTAGAATATCATCGCCCTTTACCATCAAACTAATGTGATAAATTTTGGCATTAGAATTCTTAAGTGATAACATGTTGGAAGGCCATCATCTCCTTGTCTTTGAGTCAATCTCATAATACTTTGGAAGCCTTTGATGGAAGATATTATTGTCCATTGGTAGCCTCCCACGTTTTCCTATTACCCTAGAAGGGAAGACAGTTGAGGTCTAAGTCGAAGTTGTTGATGCAAATTTGACTTACAACCTTTTGTTAGGTCGAAGTTGGACCTACGCCATGGGTGCGGTGGCTTCATCTTTATTCCATGTACTTTGTTTTCCTCATCAAGGGAAAATTGTCATTGTAGATCAGCTATCCTTCTTCGCCTCTTCTTCTTTAGATGAAAATGTTCCATTTGTGGAGCATACCAGTATTCCCTATGAGAGTGTGGGTGCTGGACTCTTCAAAGATCCTACCCTTATGGGCGTTTTTTCACTCCCACCTCTCAATGTCACCTCTATTAACATGATTTCTATCCATTCCAATCTGTGGGTGATTCCTCCTGTCAACCAGGTAGATTCATGGGGCAAGGTTACACCATTGAGCCCTACCGAGCTCAATTATGTTGAAATCATTTCAGCTTCAGTTTCATCTTTTGACTCTGCTCCTTTGAGCAGATCTCTTGACGCGTATGTGCAATCCCCTTGGTTGGGGGACACTGTTTCTTTGGATTCATTACAAGATACATTTCCTTCCGATAAAGCAATTCTTGAGACTATGTCTTTTTAGGATCCTCCTTGGTCCGATCATCACCATCATTCCTCATTTCTCCCAAGCCATGGGGCCATGACTGCCTTTCTAGAGAAGTTTTCTCCTTGTATTCCTTCTCAACCCCTTTAAATACCTATCCTGATTCATGAAGCTTTTTTTCTGAAGGCAATATGGGGAATATTACGCAAACCATGCCCATCGGCATCTCTGTCAAACTAGGGATTGTTGAAAACATTCACATTGGAGTTACCTATTCTCTTGAGGAGATTCAACTTTACACTGACCTTTTTAGAGATTTTCACGATGTATTCGCTTGGTCATAATTCTTATATCTTCATCATCAAGAAATAATACAATTTTTTATTCATTCAAGAAATATAGAGAGCACAATGAGACAAGAGACACTAGAAATTAGGCCATTAGTCAGTGAAAACCCCACAAGGGGAAAACCCAACTATCCTTTTCTTATAGAATCAAATCAAAATGAGAGATATCCAAGCGAAGACCAATAGCAAACTACCATAAAGATACCAAGTCAAACTCTCCTCCAAGTCACCTCCAAAATTCAAAGTAAACACTGGTCAAACTTAAGCATTTTTGGACTTGCAACTATGAACGAATTTTGGCATGCAAATAGCATAGAAATTTTGGCTTCTTTTACAGAAAAATGCATCCTTCCACACATGTCATCTTGTACTAGTCAAAGATTAAGTCAAGAAGGACTATTCTTCTAGTCTTTGTCTTTCCTTCTCTGTCCTTTGATTTGACTTCTTCTTCTCCTTCTCTAGGTTCATATGTGCTTCTTGATGATGAAAGAATGATCACCAAATGGGTCGAACATGTAGTTTTCCAGGAGGGTCGAATAGGTGCCACTTGGGTGGTTAGGCCGACTTGTAAAAGGAGGGTCGACTTGGTCATGTTTTGGATTTATGACTCATAATAAAAATTTAAACACACTTTCTTTTAAATGTCCATATGGGACATGACATAAATAAATTTTATTTTGACTCAAAATAAAATACTTTTGACTCTTGCATCAAGAACATGCTTTACAAAAATATAATAAATATATCAATGATATATATATAATAATATATATATATATTATGAAGACCAAACCTAGTTACATCTTCAACACTCCCTCTTACCTAGGGAGGTATTCATAATGACTCATTAGGATTTTGAATTATTTGATGAGCCCTAGTATTGCAACAAGAGCGTTGCAACCCCTAAGGCTACCAAATTTAAATATAAGTTCCACACAATCTTAAGAAATGGAAGTGCTATATGCACAATAAACTAAGTTTTGCTCAAGTTACTCAGAGGAAATGATCCCAATTCAAGGCATACATAGACCATTCTATAAACTGAATCTAGTTTTGCAGGAAAACAAGATTGCATAAAAGGAAACTTCTAATGTACTTCCATAAATGGAAATGTTGGTTTATTTGCATAAATGGAAATGATACTCTACTTTGCAGGAATGTAAATGCTGACCTATTTGCATAACTATAAATGCTAACTGATTTGCATAAATGTAAATGCTAACTTACTTGCATGAATGTAGGTTACTTTACTTGCAGAATTTAAACTTTAATATACTTCTATAATGCAAATGTAGCATCAAAAGGAAAACTAGTCTATGCATAAGAAATAATAATGCTTGAAATGGAAATCCTAGGTTAAGAACCATAGAACAAAGAATCAAACCTAATCTAACTTGCATAAGGTCAAGAGCATGTAATCAACCTTCAATCACTGCATTCAAAAGGAATGATATACTAGTAGTAGAGTTCAAAATGCTTCATAAAGTAATCATGCAAATCATCATTATGTTATTTAATTCATGAACTTGTATACTAACACTAGTTGCATAAATGATTTGTAGTGCTGAAAGGCATGTCCCAATTGTTCTTTGGTCTTCCTCAATCGTGGTTTTAGAGCCTAAGGTAGATTATTAAGGGCTAGAAGGGAGAACACGATCTTTAAGGACAATTCTTATCGAGTTTGGATCACTTCTACTTGGTGATACACAGTTCTATAGGTGTTCTACAGGATAGCTACAGGATGCTACAAGACTAATATAGGATAGCTACAAGATGCTATAGGACTACTACAGGATAGCTATATGATGCTACATGATTTCCCTATTTTTCTACAAGATTGAATCCATGAGCATTTTGAGTGATAAAAAAAAGGTTTAAATGTGGGAAAGGGTAAAGGGATGCATAAGAAGGTTGTACAAGGGCCTTTCCAAGCTTAGTACCCTTAAAGGGCCCATCTTGCACAAGGATACATGCACACGGAAATTGGAAATGAACAATATTTTGGAGGAGTTGCCTAGGGAGAAAGAAAGGAATTGGTGATATAGTGAGGAGGGTAAATGACAGTGCTAACCCTATAATCCAGTAGTAGTACCCGCACATCAAAATAAGTACTCAATCTTGCCAAACATCTAGAGCATGTTAACAATATAATTTGTAGAAAATTGAAATAACAAAGAAAAGATAAGTTGAGTTTTATTCAAAATCTGACTACTGTATTAAAAGATAATCTATGTATTGGAAATGTAACTAGTTTTTGTCTTCATAATTATTGTTGTACTCATTTTAGTATGTATCTTATGCGACAAAAAAAAATATTATTATAAAGCACGGGTTTCATGCTCTTTATTGATGGTCTTCTAGGTAAAAGCATGTTCTTTGTCCTTCTAGAGTTTGTTAGGTCATATGACATATTGTCATGAGTCAAGAGCATTAAATTCATGTTTATAAGACCCTTCCATGAAAAATATATCTTATAGAAGAATTTATTTTTAAGCCTAGAAAGTTCTTGAAACCTCTAAAGTACAAGTTAGCCCTAGAAGCTTCAAGTTGGCCTAAAGGAGGGAATTCGACCTCTTGGAAAAGCTATATAAAGGAGCAGTTTGACCTCATTTGGCACTCACTCACAAACAAGTTTGATATCTATTAAAAGGGTTTGATCTACAACCCGAAGAAATAAGGAAGGTTGAGCAAAGGTCTAGAAGGAAAAATAAGTCAAAGAAAACTTGTTTTTCGGCCCTATATCTCTCTCACGCATGAAATTATAGGGTTTCTATAGATACAAAGGAGGCTGAAACTATAGGTATGAGTTTCATAAGATTGAAGTCAATTATATTGTTGTTGGAAGGGAGAATAATATATCTCAACCTAATTGACCTTGGGATTAGTTGTCTTGCTCAAGGAAGGACTCAAGAAGAAGCCAGATTAGAGTTTTTACAGCAACACAAAGGCTGGAATTGTAGGATGAAGTTACAAGATGAAATTGCACAGAAGAGAATGTGGTCAAAGTTGCAGTTAGAAGACGGTTCTGCTAGAAGGTATTGCTTGGTACTTGGAGAATGACTTAATCTAGGGTTTGGGCCTTTGTTATCTTATTTGAAGAAAATTTTATAAGAATATAAGAGTTTTATGGGTTTTCCCCTTGGAGGGGTTTTTTCCTAGATTTCAATCTAACTTTTGTGTCCATTGTATTTACTATTTTTTTCTTGACATTTTTTTGATGAAGAAGATCTAATGAAAGAAATTAAATAATAATAAAGTTCACAAAAAAGTATTTAGATTAAGGAAAATTGGAATTAATAGTTGCCACATTGAATTTTCCAACATGGTATCAAAGCTAAGGTGAACAAGAAGGCAACTAGAAGGATCACCTTTTGGACAGTAGAAGGGTTTGTTAAATGGAAAAAGGAATACCTATTGATCTAGAAGAAGGGCCTCATCAAAAGAAAGTGTGAAAAGGAAGACTACAAGAAGGTTGTTGTTCTCTATTGAGAAAATGATCTAGTTGGATACTCACTAGAAGACCTCCCTAAGGTTTTTGGAATCATCATTTTTGAAAGCCATTAAAGAAGTCTCTTTGAAGATCTTGAAAACCTCAAGGTAGTTGGAGACATCATCAGAAAAGGGAATACACTTGATCATCAAGTAAGTATCATATTGTTACTCTATGTTTGAATCTATAGGTCATATGGGTTCTTTATGCAAGGAAAGCAATAAGCTCATTGGAGCATCAAATTTCCTAGTATGGAAGAAAAGGATTGATGTCTCACTTACAAAACATGAGGTAATGGAATATGTTACTGGTGAAATTACTAAACATAGAAAATACAAGACTCTGGAACTGAAAAAGTAAGAGAAATGAGAAGTAAGGGCACAAAGGATCATAGTTGAATCCATTAAGGATCCTCTTGTTCCATTTGTTGTGAATTTGAAAACTTCTAAGGCTATGTATGACAAGCTAGTGAATTTGTACTTTCTAAGTACATCAAGACAAAATATGTCTTTGAGGAATAAGTTATATAAAATAAAGAAATCAAAGCCTGGGGACATGGAATATTTTCAAATAAATATCTCTCAATTAAGAGATCACTTGCAGGGGCTTGGAGAGACAATTTATGATTTGGAAATAACCATATGTGTATTGAATGCATTACCACCAAAATGGAGCATATTTGCAGCAATCATCTACTCTAAAAAAGACTCACCTCCTTTTAGTGAGTTGCGGGCTGAATGCATCTTGGAAGAAACTAGAATCAAGGCAAAGGATGACATTGGATCAGATGAACAGTCTGAATCCTTTATAGCTTGAGTCAAGAATATGAATAAGGGAAAGTTTGGGAAGTCCAAGAAGAAATATATGTTTAAGGTTCAATGATTTAAGTGCAATGAATATGGATACTTTAATAGGGACTATCCAAGCCAATAGAAAAACAAAATGAAGGAAAGAAGTAAGGCTCACATAGTTGAGGAAATGGGAGAACTTAAGAAGAAGTCGATGAAAGAAGATGCGAAACATATTTACTATTGAAGAAGGCACCATGCCTGTTGGGTTGTGTTATATTCTTTCAACGACTAGCCCACGTAGTTAATCGGGGGGTTAGAGCCCCCTTTGTTGTGTTGATTGCGTAGCGGGGGGGTCACAGGGGGTTTGAGGGGTGCAGGTAACCCCACTCTAAAATTTTGGTTTTGGACCCTATGTTAGGTTGGGCGGGCCTACCTATGGTTTTGTTCGCATATGGTTTTGGACACGATGGTTTTCGGTCCATGGTATTGGATGCTTTGGTATGTATAAATATGTATTGTAACATTGAAAGGAATATAATGAAAAATCAAGTTGGTAGTCCCGATTTTGGGATCCAGGGGAAAATATTTGTGTATATGTGTTTTATGTGTTATGCTCTCGCATTGATTATTTTCTGTGTTTTAGAATTCATATGCAGGTAATTTCTATATGGGATTAAAACCTACAATGTCTGTCAGGTTCTTTATGAAAATTGATCTTTCCTTTAGAATAATATGCATTTTTGTTTACTCTAGAAGAATCTTGATTTTGCGTAGCATCATAGAGAGACTCATGTGATAGTAGCATACTTAGAGTCTACTTGGTTAAGTTTCTTTGTAGAAATCATCTATTCTTTAAAGATAGATAGATATAACATTTTGAATATTGTTCATCCAGACATTATCTAACATTATATTAGAGGTAGTCATATTTCTAAGGTGGATAATCATGATCCTCTTAGAATCATCATTTTGGGAGGTTCTTGGAAGAAGAATTATAAAAAGGTTAATACAAATTCCATATAGTATGGAAACACTACTTATTAAATGGATGAAGGAATGAAATGGGTCAGGTTGCAGACTCATTAAGAGACATATATCTAGATTATGGAATATATATGAATGCATATTGAGAGCAACCCTTGGATAATATTCATATGTGCAAAATCTTGTAACATGATTTTTATGATTATGTGATGTTTAAAAGGAAAGAATTTTACTTAATGATAAATAAAGAATTAATACTTTCTCTAAATTATGTATAATAATGATTAACATCTAGTATAATCTCCAAAAGAAAAGTTCTAACTTGGTAATCAAGTTCAATCCTTGGGGACTTTGATGCATGAAGGAAGACTCAAGTGGAGATGGACCACGAGGATGTTGAATCTTGGATGAGAAGGTCATCAGGATGAGGTAAGTCTAATTTTAATTGTTTTTGGTTATCTAGTTAACATATTATTTTTATACTTGGAAGGATATTACAGGAATATATGAAAAATGTTGAGGCAAGCTCAACATAGGATACGTAGAAATTATGAAGTCGAGATATATTCATCCTAGGATTGTAAGGTAGTAGTGGGAGAAGATAACTTGGAGGTCATCAAGGGAAGATCACTTTCATGAAGAATCTATGATCAAATTGAATTCTAGTAAGGCTCAATATAATTCATTAATCTATGATGACAAGATGAAAGTGATAACCAAGAGAGATGACTTGGATCTCGTCACAAGATTGAAGAGTGAAGTTGGCTCCATGATACCTTGGAAGGAAGAAAAATAGATATAAGAGATGCAAATAAAAGAGGGAGCCGTGTAGCTATGAAGAACAAGTAGTTGATACTCTTATGGGGACAAGCTATAAGGCTTGTGGTGTTAACTTATCAAAAAGAGAGGAAGTTTGAAATATCCTCTAGTTTTGAAAGGGAGCAAAGAAGTCTCCTTAAGAAGGAGAAATGATATCTTCTCCAATTAAAAAGGGAATACAAATATCCTCTCTGGATGAGAGGGAGTGATGTTGGACATTACACATGCATTCTCTTATTCATGTGTCAGGTACTTGACCAGGAATAACAGTCATAAGTCTAAGTGAAGGCCTTGAAGACAAAATGGTGGAGGGTTGGATATGAATTTCCAGTTTCCTTGAGGATAAAGTATTTAAGAAAGGAAAGGGACTTAAACTCTTTTAGGATGGGACATGTATCCAAGATAAGGGTGGTTGAAGAGGATTGATATTTTTTGAGGATTCAGGAATGAAAATCCAAGATAAGAATAATCCTAAAAGGACTTACCTTGTGAACATCTAGATGGGGTATGTGCCCTGTAGAGGTAGTGTGGTATCACACGTAAATCATCCAAACATAATTATCTTGAATGAAGTTGAGATTGTCTTGCTAGGCCTCAAGGATAGTGCTAGTCATAATGATAATTCTTACAGTCGGGATTATCAATATGACTCTTCTTATGAGAACTCTTTAGTTTGAGAATGATTTTGTACTAGTTATAAAATAATGATTAGCTCCCTAGTTAAGAGGAAGTGTTGGAAAAATAACTAGTTTCGGTCTTCATAATTGTTGTTGTACTAATTTTAATATGTATCTTATGTAACAAATAAAGGAAGAAAATAAAAACTTATTATTATAAAGCATTGATTTCATGCTCCTTATTGGTGGTCTTCTAGGTAAGAACATGTTCTTCATGCTTCTAGGGTTTTTTATGTTGGAAATATTGAGAGGGGGGTTGAATTAGTATTTCTTTTCAATTATCATTTTTATCAGTTAAAAACATTTATATTTGGAACACGGAAATAGATAACAGGAATAGATGCTTTTATTAATATGGTCTACTGTAAACTATCTGGATCTGTTTGATTGTAATTATCTACTCAAAACCTTGCTAAACCTATGACTTACTTCTATCCTCTTGTTCCTTCCACTTCTGCTAGAACTTCAGCTTCCTTTTATTCTTATAGTTCACCAGCAACACTAAATGTTCCTCGCTCTCTATTTTATATGCCTAATACACTTGACCTTTGGCTTCCTCCTTGCTTGCTTGAGCTTCAGCTTCCTCAATGCTCGCTTGATCTTTTAGCTTCCTTTGCACTCACTCTTGGGCTTCCTCTGTCTCTTCGAATCCATTAATACTCACAAGAAAATTTAATGTGGAAGAGAGGCTGAATTACAATAATGTTGCATATTAAAGAAAATATCGGAGAGGGCCCCCCTTCTTTTTTAATCATACAATGTACGTTAATAATCCCACAATCGCAATCGCAACCTAGTCGATGCCCCATTAACATAGTTAGAAATATATAATGGGTGGCCCCACCAGCCACATCACTATCTCAATCGCAATCACAATTTTCTAGAGGTATTTTATATGTCGTACCTATAAGATGGCTGATGGCCGATTGTTGATTGCCCCCACTGGATGCGATATGATCATAAACTGTTTTTTAATAATTCCATCAGGTCCGTATATATATATATATATATATAATAAATATTATATATTATATATATATATATATATAATATATATATATATATATATATATATCTATATATATATATCTCTCTCTCTCTCTCTCTCTCTATATATATATATATATATATATATATAATATATTATATCTATTATATTATATATCGCAATCACAGTTTATAGTGTGCCATTCCTTTATAACTTGTGATGCATAACCTCCGATATGGCGGACGCGATATAACATTAGGGCATATCACAATGGTGATTATGTAACCAACTTGGACACAGTTCCTGAGGTTTAACTTTATCAGGTTCATTCTCCATCGTAGATTTCAACCCCCAAAATCCGAAGGTCTACAATGATTTTGGGTGGACTACTTGCACGAGAGTTACTAGTCCGAAATGAGCAGTTTTTCTCTCTCCTCTAGTTGCTACGTGTCAACCATTGAATGGAATCGGGCACTCTACTCTAAATACCACTTACCATTTTTCATCCGCCCGAAATCCTGCTTATAGCTTTAAATCCATCCTTCATCTTGGTTAATGCCCCGAATTGATTCACTTCCGATGACCATAGATATTCTACCATTGACGGCTCCACAACTCTCCTCTAGATTCCTTTTATGCTAGAATGAAAAACTCATCCCCGCCATTCATCTCTTAACGCCATACAATACGACTCCATGGCTGACAACTTCCAATATTGTCTGCTCTGATATGTTCCTCTTTACTTCCAATGACCTCTTCCTCTTATGCTTTGGCTTCATGATGGCTTCTGATAACCTGTTTCCGATGAACTCTTCCGATATGCTTCTCTTGATAGTTCCTGTGACTTCCAATATTTTTTGATTTGATATTCTGCAATACTCCTTTGATGTGTTCCTCTTTTGATGGCTCTGCTCGGCTTCTTGCTCCTATTTCTTTATGGATCCACTTTGCTTTGTTACACATCATTGTTTACTCATCCAGAATATTTCCATATTGACATCAATGAGAATTTAGGTCAACAATCTCCCCCTTTGTCATTGATGGCAATATTCTTCTTCTCTCCCCCTTTGACATCAATGGAAAAGGAGTGCATAAGGACTCACCCTGTCGAACTGCTCCCCCTGTCCTACAACATCTTTATGAATCAACTTAAGTGATGCTAAAGAGATAACTCCCATCTTTTTACGAATATGTTCAAATGCTTCTCGAGGAAGAGGTTTTGTGAAAATATTAGCCATCTACTCCTTAGTATTGATATATTCCAAGATGATGTTTTGTTTAGCTACTTGTTCATGAAGGAAATGATACTTGATTGGTATATGTTTGGTATTTGAGTGCATCACTGGATTTTTTCTGAGGCTGATCACACTTGTGTTATCACAATAGATGGTAATTGGTTGATTTGTAACTATGTTGACATCTTTTAGAGCTTCCTTCATCCATAGTATTTGAGTACAACAATTTGCGACAGCTATATACTCGGCTTCAGCTGTAAATAGTGATATGGATGTCCGTTTTTTGCTGAGCTGAGATACTAAATAGTCTCCCAGGAAGAATGCATTTCCACTAGTACTTTTCCTATCATCGACACTTCTGGCCCAATCATCATTGGTGTATGCATTCAAAATAAGAGTTGAGCTCTTAGGGTACCAGAGACCGAAATCAGGAGTTCCTTTAAGGTATCTGAGAATTCTTTTTACATCCAACAAATGGGATTTCTTAGGAGTTGATTTAAATCTTCCCACCATTCTTACTACTTGCATAATGTTGGGTCTCGTAGGAGTTAAGTACAAAAGGGCTCCAATTATTGACCTGTAATGAGTTGCATCTATCAGAGGGGAGTCATCATTTTTGCTCAATTTGCAACTTGTGGTCATAGGTGTGCTCATGGGTGCACAGTCTTCCATTCCATATCTTTTAAGCATGTCTTTAAGATATTTGGCTTGAGATATAAACATGCCTTCCATGGTTTGAGATACTTGTAGTCCAAGGAAGTGAGATAACTCTCCTATCATTGACATCTCGAACTCTTTTGACATATTTTGAGAAAACTCATGGCTCATCTCATCATTATTATTAGCAAAAATCAAATCATCAACATAAACAAGTGTGACTAGTAACTTATACTCATTTGTCTTTATTTAGAGATTACTTCCTGCCACCCCCTTCTTGAAGCCTTGTTGTTGTAGATAGTGATCCAATATTGCGTACCAAGCTATAGGAGGTTGTTTTAACCCATATAATTCCTTTTTCAACTTACAAATAAAGTTTTTTTATTCTGTTAGATTAAACCCTTCTGGTTTCTCCATGTAGACTTCTTCCTTGAGTTCCCCATTCAGAAATGCTGATTTTATGTCCATTTGATATATTTTGAATCCTTTTGAGCAAGCAAATGCTAAGAACATCCTGATACCTTCCACACGAGCTACTGGTGCAAACGTTTTTTCAAATTCAATTCCTTAAATTTGTGAATAGCCTTTACAAACATGCCTTGCCTTATTTCTGATGATTTGTCCATCTTCATTCATTTTGTTTTTAAACACCCACTTGGTTCCTATTATGTTTTTTTCCTTTGGACGAGGTACTAGATCCCATGTCTCATTCTTCTCAATTTGAGACATTTCTCCTTCCATGGCTTTTACCCAATGAGGATCCTTACTTGCTTGAGTAAATGTTTCTGGTTCTATCATGGATAGAAGAGCAATATCATTTTTCTTTGGTGCATTTGTCATTCTTCTTCAGGTTTGCATATGTTCAACTATATTTCCAATAATCTGCTCTTCCAGGTGATATTTTTGGAGAAGTTTCATCTTTGAAGGATTTTGTGATGGTTCTTTTTCCTTGGGTATTTCTTGAATTTTTTTCCTTCTTCTTCAGGTTCTTCTTCTTCAATGAGAGGATTAACTTCGTGTTCTTCAATTTCTTTCTCTGGAAGGTCTTCATCGATCTTCACGTCAATGCTTTCCACTATTTTTCGTAGACAGTTATTTTAGAACTTGTAGGCTTTGCTCTATGTAGAATATCCAAGGAAAATCCCTTCGTCAACCCGATAATCAAACTTTCCTAGTGAGCCATCATTGATTTTTATGAAGCACTTGCTTCCAAAAATCTTAAAGTATTTTACTGAAGCAGGTCTTCCTTTCCATAATTCATAAGGAGTCTTTTCATTATTTGGTCTTAATTGAGTTCGATTCAAGGTATAGACAGCTATCCCGACTACTTCTCTCTAGAATTTTGGCTGCAAGTCAGCCACTATTAACATTGTTCTTGCAATTTCTTGAACTGTTTGGTTTCTTCTTTCAATTACCCCATTTTGCTTGGGTGTTCTGGCAGCAGAGAGTTCTCTTTTAATTCCATGTATTTTATATAATTCATTAACTTATTTTGATGTGAATTCTCCCCCTCTATCTGTTCTAAGGCACTTAATCTTTGAGTCTTTTTCATTTTCTACAAGAGCTTTAAGATTCTTAAAACACTCAAATGCTTCAGATTTATATTTTATAAAATATATCCACATCATTCTAGTATATTCATCAAAAAATAAAGCAAAGTACCTTTCTCCTTAGAGTGTCGGAGTTCTAGTTGGTCCACATAAATCAGCATGGATGATCTCCAAAGGTTTTGATGTAGAAAACTCCTTGGTCTTGTGGATGGTTCTTGTTTGCTTTTGACATGGACCACATATTCCTTGATTTGTTTTGAATAACTTTGGAATGTCTCGTACTGCATTAATATTGCTGATATTGATCAAGTTATCGAAGCTTGTATGCCTAAGTTGCTTGTGACACAACCAACTTTCATCTGTTTGACTTAAGTAGCATTTATCTTCTCAAATATTGTTCAAAATGTAGGTGTTATCTAGTGTTCTAACCCCCTTCGCCACAAGTTCCCCTGAGGAAGAGTTCCTTATTTCACAGTATTTGGTGTTAAAGACAACATTATGTCCTTGATCACAGATTTGGCTAACATTCAGGAGGTTTTGTTTGAGCCCGTTTACTAGCAAAGCATTTTGAGCTTTTCCTTTTCCATTATTAAGAGTAATAGTTCCTTTTCCAGCAATTTTGGTAGATCCACTTCCAAAGGATACATTTCCTTCCTTTTTGTTCAATGAGACTGTTATCACTTAAAACCACAGTTCACCTATGTCCAAAAGATCCATATAAAATTTTTGATTCAAATCAATAGGTTTTTAGGTGTGTCACTTTAAGATTAGTTTTCCAAAGGTATTGACATGAGTCCTTGTAAAAAACCGTTAGATACCCTCTCTCATGATAGTTAAAGCATGTCGTGTCTTGATTACATCATTCTGACTTTGCACAGTTTCGTAGCGTAATATGATTGGCCAGTTTAGCTGCGCAATCATTTGCCACCTTTCCGCAGCATATCATTGAGCAGCCATTTCCTAGCGCGGTATGTCATTTCATAATTGCCTGCGCTACCAAATCGGGGATTCGGGTTTTTTCTGCAGCATATTTCCTTGAAATGTCAAATCTCGGGAGGTGAGTCATCAAAAACCGTCCATATGTGTCAGTCGTCGTCCTCTCTAGATCATGATAGGATTCATCCCGCCATCAGAGATAGGATCACACACATGTCAATTATTTTAATCAATGTTATGAGGTATGGTAGTGCAATTATGTTTATTCATGATGCATTAACGTGCCTGTTCTATGGTGAGTGTTTGAAAAAACACAAGGAAGCCGCCCGAATTCTCATTTAAAAAAGAGACTACTGCAAGCGAGCCTGCATTCTGAAGTCGAAGCTGTTGAGTAAATTGGAGTTGCTAATTGAGTTCTCTGTGCAAGAATTTTCTGAGCAAGATGGAGAAAAGAGAGCATAGATCCGGGAGATGTCTGAGAACTGAACCAGAAGGACTTGATCTCACGCTTAAAGATGAAGGTGTTGCACGAGCATTCAAACAGGCGGGTTGCTGGAGGTTCTGTGAAAAATTGAAGGGCGGACACACAGAGGTAACCAAAGCTTTTGCTCTAAATTTCAGCGGCTTGAATTCTAAAGTTGCATTACTAGAATTCCCTGTATCTCCGCAAGCTATTTCTGCTGTCACCGAAATCCCAAGGAGTGGTCAGGAATGGTTTAAGAATTACAAGTTTGATACAACTCCATGTAAGGAGTTTCTGAAAGATCAATATGCTAATGAGGACCTTACTAAGGCAATCCCCAGGCATTATATTAAAGAGCATTATGCTCTGCTCCTCACAGCCATTCAGAAATACCTCACATGCGACGGAAGGTACACTAAAGTCTACTCCTACCATTTCAAGCTTTTGTTACATTTCACAGGGAAGGCATCCATAGATATTCCTTTCTATTTATTTAGGAGTCTAGGCAAAATGTGCGACAAAGTTCAATTTAAAAGGGATAATTATGAGACATCTCTCTTCCATCATGGTTTAATTAAGCTATTGGTGTTAGATAGCCTGCATAAAATCGAGAGGGATTGGGACTCTTTCATTTTCATGTCGGGTTTCCAAAGCAAAACCGGTCTTACCCCATTACCATGCAGGGAAAAAGAAGGGAAGACTCAAGAGTCTACAATGGTTGAAGAACCTACACTGGCAACAATGGTTGAAGAGCCTACATTGGCTGAGCCTAAGAAGCAGGCTAAATACCGAAAGAAACCAAAGCAAAAATCAAAGCAATCAGGGAAACCTGTAGTCATTAAAGAGACACCAAAACCATCCAAGGAGAAGATGAAATATCAGAAAGTTGCATCCAAGTCAAGTGAAGTTGCACAAGAAACCAGAATCAGAACAAGAAGCCAGTTGAGCAAAGAAAAGGGAAAGTCAATTGCAGTAGAAGACAGCCCCATGTCAAAGGCTAGTCTAAAGGATTTGCTGGAGGCAATTGACTTTGAACAAGCCACATCAGTACAGGTGGAGCCCATGCCAATAGACCTAACACAGTCATCTCCTGATAGCTCTAAGAAATCAAAAGCCTCAAAAAGGCTAAGGTTTGAGGAGGCTGGAAAGGAATTCATGGTCAAGCCTCGAAGGCCAATCACTAGAAGACAAGCACAAGCAGCAGAACAAGTCCCAAAGGGTGAGGAGACTGCCAAGGTAACAACAAAGCAAACCAAACCATTGCCTAAGATAGAGAAACCAGAAAAGGCAGAAAAGGCAGAAAAAATAGAGAAGGCAAAGAAGGCAGAAAAGGCAGTGAAGGCAGAGAAAGTACAGGAAACCAAAAGAATAATCTATACCAGAGAGCAGACCAAACAACAAAAAGGAAAGCAGATAGCTCAGGCCAAAGAAACAAAGGAGAGCAGAAAGAAAGAGGTAAAGGAAAAGGCTCCTTTGGTTAAGAAAGATAAAACCTCATCCACCAAGGAGAAATGGGAAGCAGCTGACAAGGAGATGGTTGATTTAGAAAAGACAGTATCAGAGATTGCAGCCATGGAGAGTGAACTTGCAAAGCTGAAGGCTCAGCTAGGCAAGTTAGCTGCTAAATGAATTGAAATTTTTTAAAAGATCAAATGTTGTACCAAGTTTTGTTCATTTTTCTTAAGTTAATTAATTTTTTGAGGCATGTATTAAAGGAAGGCAAGTAAGTAATTTTGGAACCGAAGATGAAGCTGTAACAGTCTAAATAATTGAAGAAATTCATTAAAGATTGTGATTTTGCAAAGAACAACAGTTTCGTAGCGCGCTACGAAACTGCTGTAGGTGACTGTTTTTAAGGGAAAATTCATAAACGATGCTGAGGTCATCAAATTTTGTGGAGAAAGGCTTCGAGAAAAGAAAGGAAATCATTCATAGTTGCTTAAGCCTTCAAAGGTTGACAAATGTAAATCTTATTGCATAAAGGTAAAACCTTTTGTCTTTACCAAGTTTTCATAAAGTACCTTTATGACCGCAGAATTAGGGTTTCTGGTAGAATTACCAGAATTTTGAGTTCAAAACCTGGCAGTATTCGTAAAGCATCCAGATTATCAGGCATATGGTGTTAGGGTATGGTCATTAAGGTCATTATATAGCTTCAAGCATTTTTGTTGGAAAATGAACATGGACTAAAACAGGGACCGGGAAAACAGAAGACATTTCTTCATCAAAGGCTGAGTCAGCAAGACACTCAGAATCCAAGGCAGCCAATTCAACGAATGCTCCTCAAAATATATTCCAGCTCCTACAGGAAAAGCACAGCTGTCAAAGATCAGGAGGGAATCATGCAAATGAGGAGATGGTAGCAGAATTTGATTAGAAATAGGACTCTATTGTATTAAAAGCACAATACCTCTGTATTTAATAAATTAGTTTCAATATGGATAAGGTAGTTAATCATAGGTTTTCGAGCTCCCCTCATGCTGGAGGAGGAGATTCAAGATAGCTTAGTTTTATTT
Source organism: Pinus taeda (assembly GCA_000404065.3). Taxonomy (NCBI): domain Eukaryota; kingdom Viridiplantae; phylum Streptophyta; class Pinopsida; order Pinales; family Pinaceae; genus Pinus; species Pinus taeda. The sequence goes on from APFE030505807.1 coordinate 112,208, forward strand.
CCTATAAATAGGAAAAACTCTGATGTATCATGGGTTGGAGATTTTTATGAACAAGACAGAGTTTTCATATTGGTGTATGTAAAGTTCTTTTTCACAGTAATAGGAAGTTTGTTGTTTCTTCCCAAGATTCATCCTGTGTCTCAAATGTTCAGAATGTATGTGGTTTTGGTTCTATGCATCTTGTTTTACAGTTCACTAGACATGCAATCACTCTGAATTCATCATTGATGCTCAGACTTCCTGTGTATGTCTTGTTGAGTTGAAGTTCTTCTTGGTAGATGTTTTGGACAGTGAGACATTATATGCCTTGGTTTCTATGATTCAATAGTTGCTTGTTTACTGTAGAAATGTATAACTCCATGAACCCAATGGAAGAAGCCTTGATTTTGTTGTTCCAACCAGCTTAAAATTAATTCACTGTTTTAAAGAGTTAGCCATCTTTTTGCCCTTAAATGCATATCAAAACCTGTGAGAGAGCCCTCTCTGACTAAGGAGGCTAAACCTTAGTCTAAAGTCTGGTTTGAAACAGTTGCATGAGATGTCACTAAGTAGCAGCCCTTAGTACATGGTTTTGTGACAACAGAGACAAACTTCCTTTTGTCCCCTGTCATATGTCTGGAGCACCCACTATCCACAAACCAATGATTTTCATTATTTTGAGCACATAGAGCTAGGCCACATTTATCCGTGTTGGTATTCTCATTTCTTGCTTTTCCTCTTTTGAGAGGGAAATTTTTTCATTGTGTCCATTATTATTACATAATGAGCAAGTCAGATCAAATTTGGCCAAGGGATCAAAATAATTGTAGGTCTTGATTTGTCCTTGCCCTTTGGGGCCATATGGTTTGTTCATTTGATCCTTCAAGTTTCGTGTGTTGTTCTTACGAGCCATGCAATGTCTAGCTTGATGACCAAAATTTTTACAATGGAAACAATGCCCAAAAAAGATAGTTTTGTACCTGTTGTAATAGCCATGATTTGAATCAACATTCTTCCTTGAAGTTACTCTCTCTTCATTCTTTGGATCGGGGATGAGCCTTTGATGAAATAATCTTTCTTCTTTTGGGTTGCTGGAAAGTACGTCGGAATAGCTTTTCACATTATTATTAGTACTTGATGATTCTCCTTTAAAACCTATTCCAGATTTGTCATGTTGAGGTTTTTGATTATTTAGGATAGTGTCAAGTATTTGAGAGATTTTCCAACCGTTTTTAACTTGCTCCAATTCCTTCCTCAGAGATACTATTTCGGCTTCACATTCTTCGCAAGCTTCTTCTTTTTCTTTTAGCTTATTTTTCAAGAGATCTTCCCTTCTTTTTGTTTCCTCGTTTTCTACCTTGAGAGAAATGATTTTATTCCATAATTTCTCATTTTATTCAATGGCACTTATTAATGTTTCATCTACATTTCTATCTAGCCCTGAGTCATCATCATTTGTGGATGCCATGAATAATACTTCTTGGCTTCCAGCATGGTCATTTTCTTCATCTGATTCTTCATTACCTCCTTTGTGGTGAGGGAATCGGTTAGTTGATTTCTTTTTGGTGACTACAAATTCATCTTCATTAGACTCATCTTGCTTAGAGAGGAAATTCTTCTTATTGAACCCTTTCTTTTTATATACCATCCTTTTAGAATTTTCTTCATCATCAGTATCATGCTTATGAGGACATTTTGCAGCATAATGACCTATTTTTCCACATTTGAAACAAATAAGAGGGTATTTACCTTTTAGCTTAGATCCTTTCTTCAGCCTTCGTACAAATTGCGCCAATTCGGATTCAACATCGGAGTCATCACTACTGACATTCCTTTCTTTCCCCTTTTTTGATTTTGAGGCCTTGAATGCTGCATCTTTGGAACTTGGGAAACATTTTCTCATCTCATAGGCAATGAGGATTCCATGGAGTTCATCCATCTTGAGAGTATCTAGATCCTTCATTTCTTCTATGGAACTTACTTTGGAGTCAAATTTGTCTAGGAGAGATCTTAAGACCTTTTGAAAAATGGTGCTTTCTTCAATGTTTTCTTCCAATCCTTTAAGAGACTTCACCACTCAGCTACTCGGAGAAATTATGATGCAATATCTTCTTCATCATCATCCATTTTCAGAATTTTAAATTCCCTTCTATGAGTTTGAAGCTTTTCCTTCTTGACTTTGGAGTCCCAATCATATAAGCCAATTAGCTTATCCCATACTTCTTTGGCAGAGTTACAATTCATGTCTTTTGTAAATTTAGAATCAGTGATTCCACTAGTGATGGAGTTTAAGGCTTTTGCATTGTAATGCAAACTTTCCTCTCATCTTGATCTATTGGAAGAGTCGAAGGAGAAATGTAATCATTTAAGATCGAATGCTAAACTTTAGGTCCAAGGGACATTAAGTAGTAGGACATTCTCTTTTTCCAAAAACCAAAATTTGTGCCATCGAACAGAGGAGGTCTTCCTGACAGTTCTTGATTTCTCACCATGACTAAGAATCCTTCTTCAAGCCATTAGGTTGATATGAAGAATCCCACTTTAATACCAATTATTGGAAATACTGAGGCGGGGTGAATAAGTATTTCTTTTCAATTATCATTTTTATTAGTTAAAAACATTTATATTTGGAACAAAAAAATAGATAATAGGAATAGATTCTTTTATTAATATGATCTCT
>APFE030505807.1:115414-154545 GCA_000404065.3 Pinus taeda
ATATATATGGTTTCAATCAGTTGCCAAGCACCAACTTGGACTCTTTGTGAGGCTCTAATCTCCAGAGCACCAACTCTATCTTGTCAAGGAACCAACCTTGAATTTAGGAGCACCAACTCCCAGGAAACCAATCCTTTCAGTTCTGAGGCACCAACCGCAAGGGCTCCAACCCTCTGATGTAAACTATCTTGATCTATTTGGTTGTAATTCTCTACTCCCAACCCTGTTGGACCTATCACTTACTTCTTCCTCCTGTTCCTTCCACTTCTACCAGAACTTCGGCTTCCTTTTTTTCTTACAGTTCACCAACAACACTAAACTTTCCTTGTTCTCTATTTTATATGCCTGATATGCCTAACCTTTGGCTTCCTCCTTGCTTGCTTGAGCTTCAACTTCCTCAATGCTCACTTGATATTTTAGCTTCCTCTGCGCTCATTCTTCGGCTTCCTTTGTCTCTTCGAATCCATCAATATTCACTAGACACGTTAATGTGGAAGAGAGGCCGAATTACAATAATGTTGCATATTAAAGAAAATATTAGAGAGGCCCCCCACTTTTTTTAATCATACAATATACATTAATAATCTCGTAATCGCAATCGCAATTGCAACCTAACTGATGCCCCATTAACATAGTTAGAAATATATAATGGGTGGTCCCTACTGGATGTGATATGATTATAAATGATTATAAAATATTTTTTAATAATTTCGTCAGGTCCGTATATATGTATCACAATCGCAGTTTATAGTGTGCCATTCCTTTATAACTTGCGATGCATGACCTCTGATATGGCAAACACAATATATCATTAGGGTGTATTACAATGGTGATGATGTAACCCACTCGGACACAGTTCCCAAGGTGTAACTTTATCAGGTTCATTCTCTACTGTAGATTTCAACCCCCAAAATCTGACGGTCTACAATGATTTCGAGTGGACTACTTGCACAAGCGTTACCCCCCTGAAATGAGTAGTTTTTCTCTCTCCTCTAGTTGCTACGTGTCAATCATTGAATGGAATGAGGCGCTTTCCTGTAAATACCACTTACCATTTTGCATCTGCCCGAAATCCCACTTATGGCTTTAAATCCGTCCTTCGTCTTGGTAAATTCCCCAAATTGATTCGCTTCCGACGACCGTAGATCTTCTACCATCGACGTCTCCATGACTCTCCTCTGGATTCCTTTTCCGCTAGAACGAAAAACCTCATCTTCGCCATTCATCTCTTAACATCATCCAATACGACTCCACAGATGACAATTTCCAATATTCTCTGCTCTGATATGTTCCTCTTTCCTTCCAATGACGTCTTCCTCTTACGCTTTGGCTTCATGATGGCTTCTGATAACTTGTTTCCGATGAACTCTTCTGATATGCTATTCTTGATAACTCCTGTGACTTCAGATACTGTCTACTCTAATATTCTACAATACTCCACTGATGTGTTCCTATTGTGATGGCTTTGCTCCTTAGCTTCTTGCTCCTGTTTCTTCATGGATCTGCTCTGCTTGGCTTCACATCATTGTTTACTCATCCAGAATATTACCATATTGACATCAATGACAATCTAGGTCAACATGTTAGGTCATAGGATATATTGTCATGAGTCAAGAGAGTCAACATCACATTTATAAGAGCCTTCCAGGAAAGGTATCTCGTAAAAGTATTTAATTTGAGTCTATAAAGTCCTGGAAGCTTCAAATTGGCCTAAAGGAGGGAATTCAACCCCTTGGAAAAGCTATATAAAGGAGAAGTTCGACCTCATTTAACACTCACTCATGAACAAGTTTGAAATCTCTTAAAAGGGTTTGGTCTACATCCAAAATAAATAAGGAAGGTTGAGAAAAAGTATATAAGACAAAATAAGTCAAAAGAAAACTTTTTTTTGGGCTTTATGTCTCTCACACATGTGAAATTCTAGGATTTTTGCAGCTACAAAGGAGGCATAAACTATACGTATGAGTTGCATAAGAGAAAATTGCATGAATAAAATACACAAAACAGGGAGACTAGAGCCTCTAGGTTGGGCTCTAAACGAAGGGGACTCAACCCTCTAACGCAAACAAAGACTGAAGATAACAGAAAGCTTCTCATTATTATAAATTAATGCTTAAGTACATGATAAAAGGAATGGAAATGATAAGTATAAGTGCCTAGATCTTAGTAGTCTCTATATTCGCCAAAAATTTGAATCCTATTTAGCCCTTAGACTTATTTATGGAAAAATGACTGAGGGACAACCTCCTTGGAAAGAGATTTTATTCCCTCCAAAATCCCTAGAAATGTGGATCTAGCTTCCTGATCTTCTGACTGTCTTTGAGGTCATTAGTTGTTAATAGATATTTGAACTATGGATGAGCAAATACAGGGAGAAATATGAGTTGTAGGTGAGTAAGTTTAGTGGACAAGCCTCCTAGATATTCTCCATTTGCCTCCAACATATCTCTACATAGTAAATGCACTCTTTTCTTGCATAGTAATCTTATTAGGGAATGATATATGATAAAAATCTTTTAGTCTTCTTAATAAACACATTATATTCAAAAAAATGTTATCTAATGTGAGGAAAGAGGTAAATATATGCCAAAGGATGGATAGATGGGCCATTTTCTATGCCTATTAATGAGGCCCATCATCACCCCATACTGAAGATGTTGCTCACCCTTTGAGAAACACAACCATTTAATTCCATCTCATACATAGACCTAGTGGCTTCCCTAACATCCTAAGGTATCTTTGAAGGAGTTATCTCTTGAGGGTGAAACCCTGCATTTTTCTCTATTTCAACCCACTCTTGCTACTCTTTAACATTCTCTTTTGTTTCTTGTAGCGCTAGCAATAAAGGAGGGTTGAAATTAAGCCAAATCCAATTAGTCTTCAATATCTGAGCTATCCTCCTGTAGAAGGTTGTCTTCTCCAAGGCATTCCTCAATCTCTCTAGGGAGTCGTACTCTCTGATTTGCAAGTTATGTGCCAATGAGTGCCATCTCCTCTAACAAGATTGTAAGCTCTTGATCCCTAGTAGTTTTAAGATGTCCTCAAAGTGTTGGATGACTTACTCCTATTTCTGTATATATCAGGGTGAAAATTTGGGATCCTCATAGATGGGCCTATGGTTGTTGATGACAAGGTGAGGGGCCCTCAACTCTACTTTGACCCATGGGGGCTCATTAGTTTCTATAGATATGACCCCCTTTGCCTCTTCATCCCTTGCATCCTAATGGGTTAAAAAAGAGCCCAATTCCATCATTTGCACATCCCCTGAACAAGAATTTGGATCCCATAATTTCATGTCAGTAAATATGAGGTCGTGCATATAGAATTAAGCCATCTTAGCTCTATCTTCCACACTAGCTCTATGAAAAAATTCAATGAACTATTTGTAGTATTTGAAGGGTAGTTAACCATATTGTGTTAGAGTATTGATTTGAAACTAAAACCACTACTCTTTGAGGAATATGACATACGTTTTTTACGGATTTCTGAATTGGGTGGCCTCCATGCCCAAGCTTGCCAATTTGCCAAGTTTCCCTTCTTTCTCCTACAACTGCTATTTCAATCTCTTGTTTTCCATTTGTAGTCTTTTTCTAATGGTTGCCTCTCTCAACCTAAACTAAACCATTTCTTCACCCATCTTCTTCATTAGTTCTTCCATTAAGCCCAATCCTCAAATCCCTTATATTTTGCAATCTACATCCATTGGTGAGTTTGACATATTTCTCTTTCTAGATCAAGTAGGATAGGGACTACAAACCTGGTCAATATGATTTGTCCTTTCTCATGAAATTGTAGTAGGACCCAATATATGGTTGAGGATTGTTGACCTAGATTGTGATTGATGTCAATATGACAATATTCCAGGAGAAGCAGAGCAGATCCGTGAAAAAACAGGAGTCAGAAGCCAAGGAGCAAAGCCATCATGGAAACCATTGGAAGAGCTCATTGGAAGCTCAGAACATGAGCAGTCAAAGAAAATCCAGAGGAAGAAGTTCAACAGAAGAAGCAAAGAGGAACACACAACAGAAAAAGGTAAGAACTAAGAAACAAAGAGGAACACGTAGCGGAGGAGCATAAATAGCCATATTAGGAGTATCACATGTAATATATGCCAAAGAAGTTAACAGGAGGAGCCAAAAGAGCAGAGGAGTATATAATATCAGCAGAAATCAAGAAGATAGATGAAGAGTGAATACATGTGGTTATATTCCAAAAGGCGGGTTTGTAATAGTGGCAGTGGTTTTCGGGTGGACACTAGGCGGTAAGTGGTATTTAGAGGAGAGCGCCCAATTCCATTCAATGGGAAATACGTAGCACTTAAGTGGAGAGAGAAAACCAGTTTTTTAGGTGGTTATTTCCCTTGAAAATTGCTCACCTGAAATTCATGCAGGCTATTGGATCCAGCGCAGGTTGATCAATGTGAAGGATCAATAGACGATTTTGGGTTGATCGGGTTAAGTGTTGACCATTGGATCATGAGCAGATCAACGGTGGAGGATTGCTAAGGAATACCTCTTAATATCATATCATTAGTTATAAAGGGATGGCACATTAAATATGCGATTGTGATATAATAATATTTATATTTATATATAATATTATATGTGACAATACTTGGGCCGTGGATTCCATTGTATTATTTTTAAAATTACTCGCATCCCGTCATATCGCAAGATCTTATAAAGCCTGCCACTTGAAGTGCTGTTTGTGATAATATACAGACCGCAATTGGACCTTTCAATATATTTTAATATATTATCGCATCTGTCACATATTGCAAGCCTCTTGTAAGTCGTGCACATTGAACAGTGCCGTTCGTATATATATGTAATTAGTATATTTATGTATTATATATATATATGATATATTATATATATATATGATTATATTTATTATATATATTATATTATATATATTATTTAAAATTATATTATATTATATATATATATAATATATATAATATATATATATATATATATATATATATTATATATATTTATAATTATTATATATATATAATATAGTATATATATTATATTATATATAATATATATATATGGACCCAACGGAGTTATTAAAACAGTTTAAAATAATATCGCATCCAGGTATCGGGGATTTGGCTATGTTATGTGCAAATATTCTGGTCGAAACATTTAACATCTGTAATATTAGCACCATAGTTATTTTCCCTATTTTTCTAGTATTAGATGACCTTCTCTGTTGTTCCAATTACTACTTAGTGATCAAGTGGAAAACATCTTCAACAACAGTTCAAAGAATAGTTAAGAGATCAATACTTCAATGGAGTGCTCTTGAGAGATGATCTTTATCAAAGAATGATTGTTAATATAGCTCAATCAGGATTTCATAAGGACCCTTTCACTAATAACTTCTACAATAATGATCAAGAATCATAGACTCCCCCTAACTGTATGCATCATCTGTTTTGGCAGAGTCTTCCCATCAATTGCTTAGATTGTCGAAAATTAGGCCAATAACATGTGTTGTTGGCTGGAGAGCTCAAAGGACTTTTGGATTGTATTTGCTTCCTTCTCCATACTTGTGTAACTTTCTTCTTTTTCATGGCTCTAGCTTTTGTAAGAGCCCAAGTTAAGTTACAACCACGTGCCATATGACCAATGTTATGACACTTGAAGCATTCTACATTGTTCATGAATAAGAATTCATTATTTCTTCCTGCAAAATTTTTCCTTTGAGATTGTTGGGGACCACAATATCTATATTTATGATATTGTTGGGGACCATAACATCTATCTATATGATATGCTTTACAATCTTTTTCCATGTGACCAAAGTTTGTACAAGAATAACAGTAACCAAAAAATAAACTTTGGTACCTGGGAGATGGAGATTTCCTTGATGTACTTAAGAAGTTTTTATGTCTTGAGATCCTTTGATTATAAAAATTTCTTCTAGCATCCTATGGTCCTTCTCCTCCCTCTTAAGCTTGTGCTGCACTTTCCTGTAGCACTTTTTTCCTATCCTGTAGCAACTTTTCTTCTTCTTGTAGCAAGTTTTCTTCTTCCTCTAGCATGGCAGTTTATTCTTGAAAATGTCTCATCTTGGCTCCACTATTGTTTGAATTTCTTGGTGAGGTTTTGTGTTTCTTTACTTTATATTTTACGAAGGTTTCCTCTTCAATTTTCTTTTTACCTTTTTGTAACTCTCCCTCTTAGTGATTAGTTGATCCCTCAATGGTGATGGGGGTGGTTGAGGAAAGTTGAGGCTTCCCCTACTTGAGTTTTCTACTCCTTCTCCTTTTGAAATAAAAATGGCCTTTCTTTGGATGTCCTACTTTGATATTGATAGGTGCACTAAGGGCTCCCAAGGTGGAAACCACCTCTTTTTTAGTGTTTCCTTTTAAAAGACTTACTTATTTTTCTTGTCTTCTCCTCTTTTGAGGCCTAGAAGGTTCCCTGAGGGTTTATTTTTTTAGCTTTGGTTTTTACACTTCCTATCATCTTCAATTTATTTTCCTTTTTCTTCCTCCTTCTCCTCTCCAAACTCTTCTTCAACAGAGCTATGTTTCGAGGTCTCTACATGTTCTTGCAAATTTTGGGCTTGAGTCTCAATAAATGCCTCCCTATCCATGTCTACAAAGTCTTTTCATGATAAAGAGTTCTCAATATGATCCAAAGAATCCATGAAAATGACACTTATGAGCCCATGATGAGAAATGTACTGATGTTTCCCTTCCTTCAGCCTTTGGCTCATTTCCACCATGGACTAAAGAAGGAAGTGAGGAATACTAAGTCTTCTTGGGATAGGCAATTTTGTTTGGAGCCTCAACTCATAAAGTGTCCCAAAATGATAGGCATAAACAACATTGAGCCTTCCCTCACATGATATATATTTTAGGATGTGATAGACCACTTCATCCCATGGGTAAGGTAGAATTTCCATTCTAACCCCATTCTTATCTTCAATTGGTTTCTCTTCAGGAAGGAAGAAGTTATTTTTAGTTGTTATGGCTTATGTTCTATTCTCATTGCCCTAGCTATCTCCTAGAGCCAGTGTGGTCACCCTGTTAAAATTCCCCTCACAATGGTGGTGGCATTATCTTTCCCTTGAGGTTAGACGGATACTATAAATTCATGGGTAATTTCATCATCATACCCCTTGATTTTTTTCAAAGAACTCCATCCATTAGTGATTTGTGAAGCTGTCCTAGACAGGAGGGTGATGATTGAATCTTTTTGAGTATGTGGGCTCCCTCCTATTGAAGCTTCCTCCGATGTTCCCTATTGTAGCTTCTTCAAGATTCTTTTTCTAAGGAAAATTATGTCGATTATCAGTTTATGGGTAGCCTAGGTTTATAGAGTAGAGATGAGAGGAATAGTGTTATTTTGCTAATCATAGGTAGGAAAATTATATGTCAAATTCAGATCAAATTTACCCTTCTTCTAGCATGCTCTTATATATGAAAAATTAGGGTTGTAAAATTTTAACTTTCAGGTTTTGCTACATGATGCCTCTATAGACAAAATCTGATCAATTCCACCAATTGTTTGTGCATGGAAGGTGAGGAAAATTTACTAATTAACCCTCCCTTGGAGACTCCTTTATGGCTTTGGGGTTTTGGAGGAAAAATTTCAAAAAATTGAGCCATTTTCCACCACTTGAGCCAATCCTATAGCAGCTAGTCATGATCCCGAAGCACATGCTCTGTATCCTATAGCATTGAGTTCATATCATGTACCGGCTAGTATTCAACCTTGTATCTTCTTTGTAGTTTCCTATGGGACCCCTGGTGGTAGATAGATAAACTCTTGAAGATGCAGTATGCCTTTATTACTATTTTTGGAATGAGATTATTTGTACAAATGAGGCTTAGATCCACTCTTTATTCCTTTACAAAGGTGGTAACTGGGGGGAAACTAACACAACACACTGAATAATCACTCGTTAGCCCACTCCTTGAAATAATCACCTCCTTCTTGCCCATGGGGCTTTGGTCTAACGGTGAATGGGTGCGCTGTTAAGGCACTCCTTGCGATAGGTCACCGGTTCAAATCCCCGTGGGTACTTAGGTTAGTCTAAACATATAAAAAAAATAAAAAATAAAAAATAAAATAATCACCTCCTCACTTTTGTTATTTTCTCCACCTTCAAGGAGAGGGATATAACTTTACCTAACTATATGAAGGTGGAAGAGACTACTAGCCACCTTCAGCCTACAAAAACCTTGTTCCCCCTTCATTCGAAACATTTTCAAACTAGTATGCACTTAAAGGAAGAGGCGAGGAGTTGTTGTACCTATGCCTACCTGGTTTTCTTTGCCTGTGTCCTTAACACTTGATTTATGCATGTTGTTCCTAAGTAAAGGTGATGGATTATCTACTAGCTTGTTGCTCCATGCATTGGATTTGCTATTTTTTTTCACCTTTTCTTTGAAAGTGCCTGCCTGGTCGAAAATTGATAATATAAGTTGTTCATGAGGTGGATCAAATTCTATTGTTGAAGGTGAATGGTACTCCTGTAGAAACTTTGTAGAGGTCTTGTAGCTGCCCAAAATTAAGGAAATGACTCTCCAATGTCTTCATGATGGTTGGTTCTTAATTATGGTGTTTTCAACTATGGTCATGTAGGGTTGTCTAGACTGCTACAAGGCTGTGTGTATTCCTGTAGCAGTCAAATAGACCCCTCTATAATCAAAATATCCTTCAGATAATGCTTTCAAAAAATCTGATAATTCATGATCAATCTATGAACAAGGGTTACAAACCTTTGTTATGGTAGAAATGGTGGAAGAATGAGTGAAAGTGAGTATTTTTATGGACAGTGGAGGAGAGGCCAAAGGGTGTGGAGAATGGATGATGAAGGTGTGGTGGACCTCTCCTTTTGTTCCTCTATAAAAACCATAAGATTTGAACCCTTTTCTATATCGATAACAATCCTATAGAAAATATGGACAATATTGTAGCAATACAAGAGAGTCCTATAATACTTCAGGATTGACGAAACATTGAGTGAGATAGGTGATCTGGTGATGGAGGAACTTGGGAAAGGAAGTGAAATGATGGAGGACATGTAGAGAGCTAGATGAATAGATCGAAACATGGAGTTTTTAATTTATCTATGTGTCTATTGTCCTCTTTGGTTGTGACTGGAATCCTGCAAAAAAACATGTTAGCTGCAATGATGTAAGAGTTCCCTTGCTTTTCCCTTGTTCATTTCCTATTTTTTCATTTTTTATTTATTTTTTCTCCTTTTTTTTGACCTGAAGGTTGCCTCAAAGAAGGTTTGCACCTAGGGATATTTTTATTGCTTTTATTTTTTAACTCTTGGAATGCCTCATAGAGGTTTTCAGTCTAGAGTTCGCCTCAAGTGCCTCATGGAGGTTTTCACCTAGGCTTCTTATTATTTTTTAATATTTTTTCCTTTTTTGTTTTTGTTTTTGTTTTTGTTTATCTTCTTCTGTTGATCAAAGGTTAGATGAATCGTGATTTGTGATACTCCCAATTACATTATGCTCCTTTCTTATTGAATTGGTAAACTCATCCTTTAATAAAGTTTTCTTGTATAGTTTCAACCTATAACCATTGACTACAAGTGGAATTCCTCCTTCATCAATTGTTCTAATATGGACAGAGCCATTCTTGTGACAGTTTTCCACTAGCTAAGGACCTAACCATATATCCATCAGATTTTCCTTAAAGTACTTGCATTTGTATTCATATAGTAGGGCCCAATCACCCTCTTTGAAGGTCTTCCTCTAATGTTTTTTTCATGCCAAATATTCCTCTACAATTGGAGTACCTCAGTATACATGAGGGCCTGCAATCTAAGTTCATCAAGACCATTGAGTTATTGCATCATATCTTGTTGAGCATTGGTGACATATAGGTCCAATTGTGCTGCCATTCTTAGGGTATTGTACTTAAACTAAATGGAAAATAATTCCTTCTTTCAATCAACCAAATCAAATGGAGTGAACCGAGTGGTGGTCTTATAAGCGGTATTATAGGCCCAAGTGGTGTCCACAACTCGGGATGCCCAATCCTTTTTATTTTTTCTAAAAACTTTAGTCAAGATGTTCTCCAAAGCTTTGTTCATGACCTCCACCTTCCCATTTGCTTGAGTATGATAGGGAGTGGAATTTTTGTGCCTTATATGATGCTTCTTCGTGATTCCCTCAATTAGATTTGAAATTATTTGAGCCCCCTAATTAGTGACTAGATCTCTTCAGAATCAAAAATTATAAAATATGTTTTCCCTTGTAAAATTTTCCACCTTCTTCTCTATTGCTACTTTTATTTCCTTCAATTCAATCCACTTTGTCAAATAATCAATGAACATAATGATGTATCTCTTTTTTCTGGATGGGGGATCACTTTGTCCAATGAAATCCATGCCCCACTTCTCAAATGGCTCAAAAGTCACTCAAGGTTGTAGATTAATCTCATCCTTTGGTGTAGGTTTTCCAATCCTTTTCCACTTATCGTATGTGGGAGTGTATCCCCTAGCATCTTGGTGTAGAGTAGGCCAATAATAGCCAACTTGGAGAATTTTGAAGGTTTTCCACTTTGAAACAAAATGGCCCCCACAAGGTATGTCATGGCTTGCTGAGAGGATGTCAAAAACCTAATCCTCTCTTACAAATCTCCTCAATATTTGATTTGGTCCCAATTTGATGATTTTTCCCCCAATCCAAGTGAAAGGAGAACTTTTTTTAACAATCTTGCTCTTCTCCTTGGAGGATAGTTAGGAGGGAATCTCCCAGCAACCAAGAAATTTTCTATGCCCACAAACCAAGGAGACAGTAGTGAAAAAGAAAATAGGTGCTCATATGGAAGATGATCATCTATTATCTCCTCTTTTTTGCAAGCATTGTTAGTCTAGACAAAAAATCTACAACCACATTTTCCTTCCTGGATTCTTAACAATGGTTAGATAAAATTCTTACAACAATAATAACCATCTAATGATCCTAGCATTGACATTAGGTTTGTTCATTAAATATTTAATGGCTACATGATTAGTATGTATAAAGACTTAATACCTAGTCATATAATGCTTGATCTTGTTCAAGGAGTGCACAACACCTAAGAGTTATTTTTAGTAATTGTGTAATTAAGTCTAGCTTTAGAGAGATTCTTACTGACAAAATATATGGCATAATGAAACTTGTCTTCCACTTTTCCCAAAATTTCCCCTAGAGCTTTGTTTGATGCTTTTGTGTGGATGTGGAAAGGCGATGCCCAATTTTTGACCTCTCAGAATTCACGAAGTGGTTAAGTCCTCCTTCAACCCCTCAAATGCCTCTTGAAAATTATCTATCCAACAAAAAATTGAATCCTTATTTAGAAATCCAAACAAAGGCGAAGCCAAATTACTAAAATCCTTAATGACTCTCTTATAATATCTATCTAGTCTAAGGAAACTTCTAACATCCCTTTGCTTATGAGGGACAAGGACCCTTTTGATAATGGAAATCTTGTTATGGTCATTGTGGATCCCTTCCTTAGAAAGGAAGTGACCTAGGACAATCCTTGCATTCATCAAAATTTCACAATTGTCGAGACTTAGTGAGAGATTCATTTCAATGCATTTCTCTAGAATTTTACACATATTAGAAATAGCTTCCTAAAAATCATTTCCATAAGGAGTGAAGTCATCCATATAAATTTTAACTATGTCATGAACAAGATTAGAAAAAATACTCAAAACATCCCTCTACAAGGTAACAGGATCATTGCACAAGCCAAATCGAAGGAACATGTAGGAAAAGGTCCCCCATGGACATGTGAAGGTGGTATTATTATAATCCTAAAGGTTGATCTAGATCTTATTATATCCACTAAATCCATCAAGGAATGAGAAGAACGTCTTCCCTGCAAGACCAACCAAAACTTGATCAATGAAAGGCAAAGGAAAATGATATTTATTTGTAGCTTTATTGGGTTATCTATGGTCAACATAGATCCTCCACTTCCCATTATTCTCGGGTACTATAATAATATGGAAAGCCCTCTCACTATCTGAGACGAGGTAAATGAATCTTGCATCCAATAACTTTTGTAGTTCCCCTTTCACAATGTCTTTAAGGGCAGGGTTCATTCTCCTCTGGGTTGGTGCATAAGTTTACATCCCTCTTTGATTTATATGTGAGGGCACAAAATGAGGGGTGCATCCTTTTCATTTCCTTGTAGTCCCAACAAAAATCATCAAGATGTTTTCTTAACACAATGCATACTTTCTCTTCTTGTTTAGATGAGAGGAAAGGATTGACTTTTAGGGTTTCATATGGACTAGTTTCCATAATATTAACATGATATTGATCATAATTGGTAGTTAACAGTTTGGTCCATGGGTTTTTCTTAGGTTTCCCTAATGATTCTTCTACTAGCTCATCAATTGGCATGGCAACAGGAGGTTGGTTTTGCAAAAAGTTATCAATAAGATCATCCTCATCTAGATTCCCACTTCCTACAGTAGTGTCTAATGTACAAAATGGGTAGAGGGACAACTAATAAAAATATCCTCCCATTCTTCCTCTACCTAAAAGGGTAATTGTTATGAAGAATTCGGTATCTATAGATAAATACTAATTCCCTAGATAAGTAGCCATATCTAGAACAACAATTTAAAGCACTTTAACCTTTTTCTATAAAAAATAGATAAGACAAAGAAAATGAGAGGACCTACTTGCACTTTCGCTTTCCTCTTGTCTCCTTTGTATCGGGCCTGTCGCTCCTTCCCATACTTAACACGCTTGAGAAGTACCCATAAACATCAACAGAAGACAAAGAAAAAATCAAAGCAAAAGATCTATTGATTACAAGTAAATGGAATCAAATACATTCACACAGATAAGCATCATATACCAAGATAAGCATATGGAAAAAGGTGTAAATACTTTATTGAATAGAAGGAAGAATTACAACCATGAAGCCTGTTTCGAAGTCACTCCTCTAGCTTTGGTTCCATCCACATCACATCATAAGCATGACATTCAGGTAGCATAATGACACTTAAAATAGTCTCAATTCTAAAACTAACATTATATCCTTACAATTCATCCAAGTCCAACCCCTCATCACTTAGATGAGTTCTCAATTTATAGGAAGATGGAGGAGGTTTTGTCATCAATGAGGGTATTGAATGGTTTTCTACACTTAGAATTAGTTCCATGGAGGAAGGGATGACAGGATAGGAGGTATATTAACTCATTCCTCATCTATTTTTGAGATCATAGGAGATGATAAGTGTGGGAATATTCTAGAAGGCTCCAGAAGATAAGAATATTCCCCAAACCCTATGTGAATTTCGATCAAACTCACTCAACGCAAATCAAAGAGGGCCTAAGTGCTCTGCAGAGCACCTTGGCATGGACTTAACTGCTTTGCAGCGCACCCTTGCATGGGCCTACCTGCATTGGTCCCTCTAGAGGTCATTTTAGGATGTCTTTAGGCCATGAAACTATCTGGGAAGGAGGCATTAAAAAGGTTGAATTGTTTAGGGCATGTAGCAACTGAGATTAGGGTTTGATGAGCCCTAAAACACTGATATGGATGATGGGTGTGATGTGCCCAAATGGATCTATAACAGTAATTCATGCTCAAATAAGGGTTGAGGAGAATGGTATAATACAAGTTTCTTTGTGATATACCCATTTTTAAGTCATGTTTCCATTCCTACAACTAATGTAAGCATCAACAATGGATAACCAATGTCTCCCTAAAATGAGAGGGTACCCATTGAATTTGGTTCTGGTTTGGAGGAAAATGAAGTTTGTGGGGTACTCTCAGGAGTCAATGGAGACCATCACATCCTCAATAATTCCCTTAGGGGCTACTGTGGATCTGTCTATAAGTTGCAACACCATAGTGGTCTTTCTCAAGGCTCCTTAGAGGTTGAGCTATGACATAGTTTCCTTGGTCATGACAATGATTTTAGCCCCAAGGTCAATTAGTGTATTGGGAATATAATATTATTAATTTACACATCCACTATCGGGCTATTTGGACCAATACTTTGGGGAAATAAGCCTCCACGGATCATACAATTACCCAATAACATTGATAATGGCGGTATCTCTTTTTCTTCTCCCAAACCTGTTAAAGAATTATTCCCTAATAATATTATTGTATATGGGAACATATTTGATGGCCTAGTGGAGGGGTATTTTAGCACACTAGTTCTTCAATTATCCCAGAAGTTGAGCCTCTTTATGGGTGTGTTCTTTAGGTTGGACCAACTTTTCACGGTAGGGAGGTACACTGGCTTGAGGGGCACTCTATTCCTTCTCTTTCTCAAAATATTCAAGTGGAGAAGGTCAGTGAGCATCTAGAAGTACCTTCTTATACCTAAGGTTTATCTTTTTTATCTCCATACTACAAGCAAGATAGGAGGCTTACCCACTATAGACCTACTAGGCCTACTTGTTGTTCAGGTTTGAATTGGGTTGGGTAGGCATTTGAAGTTTCTTTGGTGGATTATTGTGGGGTATTTGTGGTTGAGGTGGAGGAGGAGGTGTTATGACAAGAGGTTGGGCTTCCTGAGGCATCCATCCTTGTTAAGGGTTTCCCGATTGAGGAGGATAAGTTTGATATGGTTGGAAAGGTACATTGATAGGCTAAGGAGGATATTGAGGATAATAGAGCCAAGGATAGGGCATGGACCAAGATGAGTGAACTAGAGGATACCAAGGCTGAAAGGGTGCACTCTACTTAGATTAAAAGAAGGCTAATGTGCACCTTTCATGCCTCATTGATATAGTTGTTGGCCTTCTAGCCTCCTCTAGTTGATGAAGAAAAGCTACTCCAAGTCAATCTCTACTGCTTGATATAAAATATTCAGGATTGGAAGAGAGGGGCATTTGTCAGTTTCATGGTTCTCCTAAAAAATAGAGCATAGCTCTATGGCATTCAATGGGCACTCATTTCTGGGGTACCCCTTGGTGCAACTAGGGCAAAAGATAGCTAGTGACCTTTTTGATTCTTCTTGCTTACTTTTTATCTACATAATATCCATGTGCAAGGAAAAGGTGAGAAACATTTCACTCGTAAATTCTTCTATCATAATCCGTATTTCATGTTTGAAGGTTGAGGTAGAGGGAGAAGAGCTAACTAGGCCTAGACTGGACCTACCTCTATTCCTTGTAGCCCTAGAATGATTCTTGAATACTATCTTGATGTCTTCACAAGTTAGCTGGTAAATGTCTCCACTATATATAATATTAAGGGTCTAAATCAAATCTCCCCTAATCCCTTGGAGAAGTACAAGCTTCAAGGATTCTGGGTCAAGAGTATAGTTAGCTCTTATGTAGTTGAGTTGGAATCTTTCTTCATAATCCTCTAAGGATTCATCAAGACCTAGCGTTATTCTAAAGATCTTCTTTTTTGTTTCCCTTGATCTACAATATTCCATATACTTCTGATTAAAGGCTTGTTGCATTAGATCCCAAGTGGTGATGCTACCTCCTTCCAACCTCATGAACAAGTGCAAGGTTGCATCTATGAGGGTAGAAAAGAAAAAATTTAGCTTATGCTCATAAAAAGTGTAATCATAGGCTCTATAAACCACAACAAACTCAAACATGAATGTATCACGTTCCTTAAAATCTAAGCCATAGAAGTGTGGGAGAGAAGTGGGGCTTAAGTTTTTCATTCTAGTTTCCCCATTGGTTTTAGTGATTGGAAATAGTTCAATCTGCCTTTTCTCAACCATATTTTGGGTAGGTGATGTGGGTAATTTCCGCCTATGGGTTCTTCAAATAATTATGGTTTCTCACCTAAAGGATTTTCCAACTCCTTTGTAGTTAGAGTAGGAGGTTCACAGTCGCCAAAGAATATTGATGGTTGACTTCTTGAAGGGGTGAGGATTTTTGGTAGAAATTTCCCTAGATTATCCTTGATCCTATGAGGCATGAAATAAATATGTGTGTTTTTTATGTTTTTTTTTTGAATTTTCTAAGACAAGAAAAACTAATCCAAAGTGAAAGTAAAATGGAAAAGAAAACAACTCTAAGAAGAAACAACACCTACTTGGACACATCCCCAGCAAAGGTGCCAAACATTTATGAGCCCCAATATTACAATAAGAGTGTTGCAACTCCCAAGGCTACCAACTTTAATTATCAACCCAAGGTTCATACAGACTTAAGAGGTGGTAGTGCTATATGCACTATAGGCTAAGTTCTACTCAAGTTAATCTAAGGAAATGGACCAAATCAAGGAATAGATAGACAACTCTATGCACTGAATCTAGTTTTTGAGAAAAGGAGATTTCATAAAGGAAAGCTGTAATTAAGTCGCAAAAATTGAAATGTTAATATATTTACAAAAGTGGAAGTGCTACTCTACCTTGTGGGAATGTAAATGATAACCTATTTGCATAAATGTAAATGCTAACCTACTTGTATAAATGTAAATTCTAACTTAATTGTAGAAATGTGAAGGCTACTTTACTTGAAGAATGTAAACACTAATCTAATTGAAGAATGTAAATGTTGCATAAAAGGGAAACATAGTCTATGCATAAGAAATGAAATGGAAACCCTAACTTAAGAAGAATAGAACAAAGAAAGAAAGACTAATCTAACTTACATAAGGTCAAGAGCATGTAATAAACCTTGAATCACTACATTCAAAATGAATGATATCCTAGTAACAAATTTAATTAAATGCTTCATAAAGTAATAATGTAAATCATCATTATGCCATTCAATTCATGAACTTGTTTACTAACCCTAGTTTCAAAAATGAATCACAGTGGTGAAAGGAAATTCCTAAGTGATCTTAGGTCTTCCTCAATCATGGTTTCAAAGCCTAAGATGCATTATTAAGTGCTAAGAGAAAAACATAAATCTTTGAGGACAATTCTGGTCAAGTTTGGTAAGCTTCTACATGGTGCTATAGGATGCTACAGGACTGCTACAGGATTGCTACAAGATGCTACACAATTGCCCTATTTTGCTACAACATTGAATCCGTGAGAATTATGAGGGTTAAAAAGGTCATCTAAAAGTGGGAAAGGGTAATGGGAGGTATAATAAGGTTGTATGAAGCCCTTTCCAAGTGTAGTACCCTTCAAGGGCCCATCTTGTACAAGGATCAATGCACATGATGACCATCAACAAGCCAGAAATGAACTCTCGATGAACACTGTGTTGGAGGAGTTGTTGATAGAGACGGAAATGAGCTAGTGGTATAGTGAGGAGTTTAAATGATAGTACTAATCCTAGAATCCAATAGTAGTACCTCCACACCACAAGAGTTACTCAATCTTTCCAAACATCTAGAGAATGTTAATAGTGCAATTTGTAGAAAATTGAAATAACAAAGAAAGGATGAGTTGAATTTTATTCAAAATATGACTACTGCATTAAAAGGTAATTTATATTGTAGTCTACACAAGACCTAAAATCACAAGAGGTTATGTTTCCTATGCTTAAAGAAAATTTCTAAACCAACTACCAATTTGTAGAAAACAAAGATCCAAAAAGAAGGCTAATAAGATATCTAACTACCAAAAAAAAAAGAAATTAACTTTTTTGGCTTGCGAACACAATATCACCAACCACACTTGCCCCAAGAGAGGTGATTGATAGACTTGCATAAAATATTGTTAGGAAATAAATTGCATGAATAAAATACACAAAAGAGAGAGACTAGAGCCTCTGGGTTAGGCCCTAACCCAAGGGGACTCAACCCTCTAAACGAAACTTAGATTGAAGATAACACAAATCTTCTCACTAATGTAAAATAATACTTAAGTGCATGATAAAAGGAAAGAAAATGACAAGTACAAGTGCCTAACTCTCAGTAGTCTCTATCTTCTCAAAAAATTTGAATACTGTTGAGCCCTTAGGCTTCCTTATTTATGCAAAAATGACTAAGGAGAAAACTCCTTGGAAAACAGGTTGCTTCCCTCCAAAATCCCTAGAATGGTGGATCTATCTCCGTGAGCTCCTTGTAGTCCTTAAGTTCATTAGCTATTAGTAGATCCTGAAATTGTGGGTGAGTAAATATAGGGAGCAAGTCAAGTTCTATGTGAGTAAATGTAGTGGACAAGCCTCCTACATCTTCTCCAATTGTGTCTAATATATCTCTACATAGTAAATGCACTCTTTTCCTACACATTAATCATATCAGGCCGTGATATATGATAAACATCATTTAGTATTCATAATAAACACATTATAGTAAAACATA
The DNA here is from genome assembly GCA_000404065.3 of Pinus taeda. Lineage (NCBI taxonomy): Eukaryota > Viridiplantae > Streptophyta > Pinopsida > Pinales > Pinaceae > Pinus > Pinus taeda. Next base: position 133,594 of record APFE030505807.1, read on the forward strand.
TGTTATCAAATGTGAGGAAAGAGGTAAATATATGTTGAAGGATGGACGGATTGGCATTATTATATACCTATTAATGAGGGACATCAATATTCATATAATAAAGGATTCATATTGATAAGCATCATTGATGATAACATCATCATAACCAACATTGTCAAATTACCAAGGACTTGATAAGTAAGCTCTATTTCTCCACTAGATTAGAGCATAATCTTGGGATGCATTAAATAGGACATCATACTGCCTCTTTGAGGCACATACTCCACCCAGGTTCACCAGAGTATGTCCTCCACAAGACCATTTCCTACTTTTCACCATGAAATGTCAGTCCACCAGGTCATTCTTTCACTAGGTCAATGTACTTGACTTAGGGTGTTAATCCTAATTGGCCATAATACATGACTCAAGAATTTATGTTCAATATTCTTATCCAATCCACAACTATCCCTATCTGTGTCCAAGTACTTAACTTTAGGCAGTTAGTCCTAGCTGTGGTACATGGCACATGGAGAGCTAGGTGTCCATCCTCACTCCCTCTCAGCCTGAGAGGAGTAATCCACAAGCCCAAGCTTGTTGCATAAGTACACATACTTCCCTTTCTTCAACTACCTATTCATCCATGGAGATCTATTATATCTTCTTGACTCCCATCTACATCACATCTAAAATCATCATGTACTTTAATTTTATATGAAAACTAGGTTTTGTCACAATTTTCATACAAAAAAGTATCATGACCAAATCCAGTATGTCATTAAAAAAGTATATCAAACATTTTACAAATCCAAACTGATTAGTGGCATAAACTTCCATATATTTTTCCTCCTTAGTGCTTAGTGAAACAAAATCCTACTTTGTGCTCTTCCATAGCTAATCCCAAGAAAAAATAATCACAAGTAGTACCCTTTCTTATCATTAGTATTTCTAGCCCAATCAATATACCCTTGAATTAAATGTATCAAGGATTTAATTAGAAATCGGTATAATTATGGATCAACAAGATCACGAATCTCCAAAATCTTCCATGGGTCTATAATCCATCATTCTAAATTTCTAGAGGGAATTGATCATAAGTTTCCCTTTATGAAGGAAAGTCTCATCAATTTTCTACCAAGTTCGAAGTAATAGTGAACCAATTCAGGATTCTCCATGTCACATTATGCTTCCAAATTGAAAGTAATACCATGTTCTTTCAACTTCATGAGTTCTTTTGAATCATCCAAAGTATGAGGTCTTCTATAATCACATGATTCCCTTTTCCATATCCTTCATAAATATGGAATAACCCTTCCAATTAAGGAAAATGTGAGCTACTTCCTTTTTAACAGGAGAATCTTCTCAAGTATTTCTTTCATGCTGCTAACTAGTGTATGCTAACTCTTTATTTCTATAATGAATTCATACTTCAAGCTGCCTCCTCCTCCTATATTTAGGATCATCCTCTTGTTTTTCTATGTCTTTTCAATTCTTTCATCCAGTTGTCAAGTTTTAGCCATATATTTTGAGAAAATTTTTCTTTCTAAAATGCTCTGCATTGTTCATCATCTATATGTATTATAGTAGTATCAATGGCTCATTCTTTTGATGTATAAGTTTGAATCAACTTTACTAGAATTTGAGATGAATGTTAACTCTTTCTACCCAGAACAATATCTAATATATTGCAAGCTAGTTATTGACTTTCACTGATAAAGTTCTTAAATTTATCTTTTTTCTACTCTTTCAAAGTCTTTATTTCCATCCTATAGTCCTTATTACAGAAAAATGTTAGTTTCCTCTGAATCTTCATGAAGAGATTTCCTTCTTTGGAGACAAATAAGTTTCTATCATGAAACTATTTTATTCAACCAATAGATATTTATACTAGACCTTTTTATAGTTAACAAGGCTACTTCAAATGATCAATTATTTTTATATATGATTGTTAAAACTGGAAGCTAGGGCCAAACACCATGTGGGTCATATTATTTATGGAAGCTGATTTTTTTATTGGATCCCTCTCATTGAGAGGTGTAGGATTGATCTAAAGATCATCCGATTCCAATAAGTATTTATGAATTTATGAATTTATTTATGTTATGGACAAATTGTTAAGTCGACCAACAACTTATGTAGGCTCAGAAGCCCAACAACCATGTCTATTCAACCTCTATGTTTTAGTATAAATAGAAGAGGACTTCAAGTCATTTCTACACACACTTGGATATCTTCCTCTCTCTACTTGTCTTCTGTGATTTATATTTATGTTCTATCTGTAATTTACTTTATGCTGGTATGATTGCTAATGTGGAAAAGAAATTGAAATAAATTGCTCTAGCATAGAACATACCTAAAATTAACATGGTATCAGAGCTGAGATGAAGACAATTCCCAAGCAAGAGTGAAAGAGCAATCACCAAAGACAATAGGGACAAGATAAAAGGATCAATGAGTTCCACATCTCTCTTCTAAGTTCACTAAGGGTGAATTGGAAGCAGAGAATATTATCAGAATGGAACAACAGAAGAACACTTCAGTGGGAAGTTCAGATCTAAGGGTGGAAGGAAAGGCATATTCTTTGGTTGCAATAAGTTGGGCCATCATGCAAAGGAGTGTTCGAATAGTAGAGACACATCTCTTGATGAAGATAACAATGATTCCAGGGACATCTTCAATGATCAGAGGAATGATAAGTAATGCAGGTCATCAAGGAAATGGTAGACTCTTCAAAGAAAGCAAGGAACCCCAGAATCTCTTTTATGGACCTGATCACAAGAAGAACCTGGTGTCCATCTCAGAAATGGAAGTTTAAGGTTTTAGGCTGGTAGTCATCGATGGAAAGGTGCGCCTTTGGAAATAGATTTTTCAACGATGTTTTAGAGTTCAGGGTTGTTTCAAGTCCACTCGGTACCATGTCCATTGACTCAACACTGGAGGTTTGTGAGTCAGATGGTGACCGAGATGCCTAAATTCAAAAAGATCATGAAGGTACATGTCTGAGATGTACCGAAGGAAAATATTACAAGGGGACCATTCCCCTCATGTAGCAGGTCCACAAGTTTGGAACAACCTGTGGAGTTTGAGATTCATGAACGGGAATCTCATGTATACAGGTGGAAGAAAGCCCTCTATGGATTGAAGAAAATCATCTCAGGCGTAGTATGAGAGGATTGATAGTTGTTTGATGAAGCTAAGATTCACTAGGAGTGAAACTGATCCAAACCATTACCCGAAGGTTGTGGATGATAGACCTCTCATACTAGCACCTCATAAGGACAACCTAGTTCTGACAGGTGTAGACCCTCTCATTTGCAGAAGTAAGAGGGAGTTGGATTCTGAATGTGGAATGATAAACTGCAAGCCTCTAACTACCTCGAGGATATTAATTTTTAGAAGTTCTATGGTAGTGACGTCGGACCAGATTTGGGGAATGCCTCTAAGTTTCATAAACTCAATCACATTGATGTTCTTGGTGAACTCTAGACATATGTTTTGCAGCTAGCATGGTGAGCTCACATTTGGTTGAGCCTCATTGGATTGGTGCCAAGAATTCTTTAAGATATCTTTGGGGCACAATCTCTCATGGATTGAGACACACTACCGGAAATATAAAAACTACATGATTATTCGAATGCTGATTGGGCAGGCAGTGTGGAGGATCACTAGAGCACTTCTCAGTGCTAGTTCTCTTTGGATTCTTCTTCGATATCATGGATGAATAGGAAGCAGAAATCGGTTGTTATAAGTACCACCGAGACTGGATACATAACTACGAGTATGACCTTGTATGAAGTTGCCTGGTTGTGGAAACTCTTTAGTGAATACACATGATGAATACCACTATGATTCTCTGTGACAACCAAAGGTGGGATTTGATTATTGAGGAATCCCATATTCAATGATTTCTCCAGTAGATAGACATCAGATATTGCCTTATCTGGGATATGGTAAGTCGATGAGAAAGGAGGCTCCATCGCACTGAGATGGTGTACAGGTCACTACACTTTGTCAAAGCCCTGGGGAAAGATCAAATTTTTTATTTTCCTGAACGACTTGGAGTCATTGAGAGACCCTTGTAAAAGGGCCCTGCATGTTGCATACACTGAGATCTGGGAGCTCTGGGGGCTTGCGGTTCTTATTGGAACAATATATGACCATAGGGTGACTCACCCTCCTCTGGTGGTGCACACTGGGACAGGATGATTCACTCTCTTGTGGACAGGATGATTTGATCTCTTGTGGACAAGATGATTCGCTCTCTTATGGGCAAGATGATTCGCTCTCTTGTGGGATAGGATGATTCGCTCTCCTATGGACAAGATGATTCGCTCTCCTATGAGCAAGATGATTCGCTCTCTTGTGGGACAATATGATTCGCTCTCTTGTGGACAAGATGATTTGCTCTCCTATGTAACAGGATGATTAATTCTCCTGTGAGGTCTAGATGATGTGTTCTCCATGACAATTGTGTAGCAGGATGATTAATTCTCCTGTGAGGTTTGGATGATGTGTTCTCCATGAAAATTGTGTAGCAGGATGATTAATTCTCCTGTGAGGTCTGGATGATGTGTTCTCCATGATGATTATGTAGCAGGACGATTAATTCTTCTATGAGGCCTGGATGATGTGTTCTCCATGGAGATTGTGTAGCAGGATGATTAGTTCTCCTATGAGGACAAGATTGATTAAGTTCTCCTGTTGAGGAATCCTACCCATGCAGTGTCAGACTCATGGGAAGTACCTCTCATCTGATCAATGAGTAGGGAAATGAGGATAGGGACGATAGTAGTACCGATGGATGCATCATTGTATCTACCATACTCCCTATGCTAGGATGACCTTCATTGATCTGGGATCAACGATATTGGTCTAGGACCAGTGGTAGGAGTTGTACCCACTATGACACTGTCTTTGGGTTGGTTGAGGACTGGTCTAGGGCCAATGATACATACTCTGAGATTGACTTCGGGTCAGTAGAGTACTATTCTGGGACTAGTGGTAGGAGTTGTACCTATTATGACACTCACTTCAGGTTGGTTAAGGACTGGCCTGAGACTAGTGATACACACTCTGAGACTGACTTCAGGTTAGTGAAGAATGGTATGACACATTCTCGATCAATTCTTCTTCTTCATGGTTCAACAGAGCTAAGTTGAGTAGAGAAGAGCCAACGAAGTTGATTAGAGCTAGCAGAGCTGAGCAAAGCAAAGCAGAGCCAACAGAGCTAGCAGAGTTGAGTAGAGTAGAACAAAGCCAACAGAGCCAACAAAGATGAGTAGAGTAGAGCAGAGCCAACAGAGCAAAGCAGAGTCAATAGAGCTGAGTAGAGCTAAGTAGAGCATAACAGAGCCAACAGAGCTGAGCAGAGTAGAGCAAAGGAAACAGAGCTGAGTAGAGCCAATAGAGCTGAGCAGAGCAGAGCAGAGCTAGCAGAGCTGAGCACAACAAAGCAAAGCCAATAGAGAAGAGCAGAGCCAGCAGAGCTGAGCAGAGCAGAGTAGAGCCAATAGAGCTGAGCATAGCTAATCAGAGCTAGCAGAATAGAGTAGATCAGTGCAGGGAACTGATGTCAGAGATATTACAGTTGGACATATGAATCAGTGGATGGAGTTCTCCCTAGTTGAGAGGGAGTGTTAAAATTGGCAAATAGGGAAAAAATCCATGTGGGTCATATTATTTATGACAACTAATACTTTTATTGGATCCCTCTCATTGAAAGGTGTAGGATTGATCTAAATATCATCCGATTCCGATAAGTATTTATGAAGTTATGAATTTATTTATGTTATGGACAAATTGTTAAGTCGGCCAGCAACTTATGTAGGCTCAAAAGCCTAATAGTCATGTCTATTCAACCTCTACATTTTAGTATAAATAGAAGAGGACTTCAAGTCATTTCTACACACACTTGGATCTCTTCCTCTCTCTATTTGTCTTCTGTGATTTATATTTATGTTCTATCTGCAGTTTACTTTATGTTGATATGATTGTTAATGTGGAAAAGAAATTGATATAAATTTCTCTAGCATAGAACATACCTAAATTAGCAATGACCAACAACTCCCTCTTAATTTTTAATTCCCTTAAAAGAATCTAGACACACTTCTATTTGTGAATCTCAGAAATACTATCTTTCATCAATCACTTATCTCATCATTAATAAGTTCTATTCATGATATCATCTTATAAACACAAAAATGAAAGGTAAAATTTTACATCAAACTTGTTGAAAGAGTGGATGAATGATTATTGCTATGTACACCATCCATATTCTTCATTATCTTCAATAACAGAGATCCTAATGATTTTCATCCTCTAGTTTCTTTGAAGCTTCTTCATCTTCAATTGTTGATGCTTCATATTTTCTTCTTATTTTTCTTAGATTTCTTAGGACAATATTTCTTGTAGTGTCCATATTCATGACATCCAAAGCATTGAACTTTGGATATATCTTTATTTCCTTGAGATCTGTTACTAGCATTTTTCTTTGAGATCCAAATTTATTCTTTACATATTTCTTCTTTGATCTAGCTAAAAAATATTTTGAATCTTTGTTATGAGGTTGATTATTTATTTTGGCGTTGATTCTTGATTCCTCTAAAGTGTAGGAAACCCATAATTCCTCAAAAGTAGGAGTTTCCTTTCTTGCATAAATTCCTTTGGAAAAACCATCCCAAACTTCAATTAAAGCATTGATTATGGTGGTGATCATTTCATAATCAAATATAGTTTCACCAATTCCTTGAAGTTGGCCTCTAATTTTTTATGTCTTCATAAAATATGAAGCCACATTGTCCTCCTTCATAATCCTTGTTTTGTAGAGTTTATTTCTTAAATATATCTTATGACCAGTTGTGTTGATGGAGTACAAGTTCATCAAAGTATCATAATCTTCCTTGTATTTCAATAATTCTAAAAAAAAAAGTAAGGATGTGAGCTTTTGATGGATTCGAAGAAAATCCTTTAAGCTCTAACTTCTCCTGTATTGTACTTGGCCACTTCTTGAGAATTGTTTTGAACTGATGTTGGAAATTTTCCTTCAACAAATTGCATGACTTTATTTTATATAAGGACTAGTTCAATTATCTTCTTCCAAGCTTTAAAATTAGTTGTACCTTCAAGATTGTTTTGATCCTTGTAGATAGATGCCATTTGATTAGAAGTATTGGACATAGAAAATAGAAGAGTACTTACTAGAAAGTGAGAGAGAGAGAGAGATATTCTACAAGAATATATTCAAGACTATGTCTCCAAGTGAGGGAGAGAGTTTCTAAAATGGTGTCCTCAAGAGTTTGATCTTTAATATTTCTTCCTTCACGTTTGCTTTGACACCATGTTGAGAAACCAAGTGCAATATAATCTAACACTTAATTCCTCTTCTTGGTAATTACTTGTGAATATTATATGTATTCTTATTACTTCTTATATCTTCTTCATCAAGAAATTATGTGTTTGTTTAATCATTCAAGAAAGATAGAGATCAAAATGAAATAAGAGACATCATAATTTAGGCTAGTAACTAGGGAAAACCCCACAAGGGGAAAACCCAACAATCTTTTCCTTACAGAATCATATCAAAATGAGAGATATCCAAGCCAATAACAAGACCAATACCAACTACCATCAAGATACCAATTCAAATGCTCCTCCAGGTCACCTCCAAAAGTCAAAGTCAACAATGGTCAAACTTCTTCAAATCTGGTCAAACTTCAAAATTTTCGGACCTCCAACTATGGCCAAAATTTCAGCCTGCGACTACCTAAGAATTATCAGCCTCTTTCACATAATTTTTTTCCTTCCACACGTGAGACTTTGTACTAGTCAAAGGTTCAGTCAAGAGAGAATATTATTCTAGTCTTTGTCTTTTCTTCTTTCTCCTTTGACTCATCTTCTTCTTCTCCTTCACTAGGTTCAGATGTGCTTCTTGTTGATAAAAGAGTAATCTACAAAGGGGTTGAACGTATTTCTTATATATAGTTTTACAAGAGGGTCGAATAGGTGCCACTCGGAGGGATAGGCTAACTCGTCTAAGGGTTGACTTGGTCATCTTGTGGACTTATGAATCATAATAAAAATTCAAATTCTCTTTCTTTTAAATGTCCAAATGGGACATGACATAAATAAATTTTCTTTTGACTCAAAATAAAATTATTTTCACTCTAGCATGAAGAACAATATTTACAAAAATATAATAAATTTATAAATGATAAACATATATATTATGAAGACCGAACCTAGTTACATCTTTAACACCAATCACCCATGTTATGCCCTCTGAAAATCCACTATGGTTACCACGCACAATCAATGACTAGTTGGAATAGTCATAGGTAAATACTATGCATATGGATAGGAAGAAACTTGAAATTTTAGAGAGAAGTGGTGTCACCCCAAGGAATTGTTACTTCACTCCAAAACCCTTAACACACAATAAGCCGAACAAACAAGTGAAGAATTTATATCTACTCCACTTTCTTAGGTTGACCTTGTTCTTGACACTTGTTTTAGAGATGCTTTCTTGTCAAGAATTCATTATTACTAATGGGTTTTTCACTCACTATTTAATCCTAGTTGAGTTTGATCACCTTAAATAGTTTTATTTTGTAATCCTACACCGAGGCCTTATTGTTAGACTATTGTTTTCTTACTAAAAATAAAATTGTAAAATTTGTTTTAGATTAAGTGTTTCTTTTATGGTATAATGACTACTAAAATAAATACAACAATAGTTTTTATTCCTAGTCACCTACGTTACTCCCTTCTAAGTTGCTAGATGTCCTCATAGTTGTGTCCAGTTATGGTGTCATCCATGTCTATCTTTCCTAAAAAATTTAATGGAAGAACAAGCATAGTCATTTTCTCCCATCACTACGAAAATTGTTGGGCTTGCCGCCTTTTTTGGGCCCAAAAATGCCTTTGGCTCTCCATCACACATTCAACTGATTCTCAAACCTGTTAATGGTCCTTCATGTGGAATTTCCTTTAGGAGTGTCGTTCTTCAACAACCTTCAACTCACTCCTTCTATTTTTGTGCATGAAGCCCCCTCCATATCCATCCCCATTAGATTTGAGATGTAGGAGGAAGTTAATTTTCTTCATCTTGGAAGATTGGTTTGTAAATTCTTTGGGTTTTGACCATGGCGTGTTCATCTTCATGCATGGGTATAAAAATATTGGATCCATGTGATCAAGAAAGATGTTTCCATCTACCCCTATGTAAATGGATTTTTATCTGTGCATTTTATAGTTTTGAAGATAAAGATCTTATCATGAACTTTGTTCCATACTCTTGATGAAATGAAAGCATGTTCTTGAAGCCTTGGTCTCCCTCTTTCAATCCTTTAATATATGTTTTGAAGACAACTCCTATTTGGGTGTGGATCCACAATATTCCACTACATATTTGGGTTTTATTGATATGAATTGGATCATTATATTATTTTTCATCCATATCGATGCATTTAGAGTGGAAAGAGTGGAGAAATCAACTCATGGGAATGTTTTTATCAACAGGACCCAATTTGGCCAAATGGGATCTGAAACCTTTTGGGAGAATTTTGAGACATCAAACTATGCTTTTTGGTGGTAAAAATTTGTTTCTTTAATGTAACACATTTTCATGCTATTATACACACATAGATTTTCCAATGGTGCAAGAGTGCATCAATGAAAGTCCATATGAAAACGTTATGCCACTCAGAAGTTGACCTTCCTATTTTCACACCTATAATTCGGAAAGGTGTTGCGTAAACCCCTATTATTCATGGAAAATGGGTTAGCCAGGTGATTATGATGTAAAAGATTCTAAAAGAGTATATATTGTAACTCTAGTTAAGATTTGATTCAGTCTAACTTAACTACTAGTAGGCTATCAGGTTGTGTTATAACCATGCCACTAGGAGGAAGAGGTATTCCATTCTTTCAAGAGAATTTTGTTCCATAGTTGAGAAAAGATAGCCAGGAGAGATAGGAGGTAGAGCACAAAGAGATTTTTTTCACTGTACCAGCCCACGAGCCACTGAAATTACTTCTTTGTACATGCAACCTTATTTTCCAGACAGAGAAAGAGAGCGAAGAAACCTCACCTTCTAGATGGGTTTTCTCTCGAAAGGGTTTCCCAAAGCATATCATGTGCCTTATGCGTGTGTGTGAGCTTATATTTTAGTTCTCTACTTTTTTTTCATAATTTCCATTTGCATGCATGCACTAATTATAGTTAAATTTACAAATCTAGAAGTTTAATAAAACTGTAATAGTGTAAAAAATCAGAATTTTACTATATTATTATAAGATATGTTGTGATGAACTGTCCAGTGGAATATCCACACAATTTTATAGATCATTTGGTATAAAAGCAGGTTTCTTTGGATACTTTGTGGAGAATGCAGTGATCTAGATTAGTGGGGCTGAAAATCATAAAATCCTAACCATGGCCAATGAATCTGTAAACAAACCGCGTGATTCTGCAGAGGTGAGGTTTATGTGGTTGGAACAACAAGTAGCATATATCAATCACAATGTAAGCCTCCTCATGGAAGCCTTCAATAGCAAGATAAGGATATCTGGAGAAGATAGGGGTTCAGATGCATAGGATAAATATGAACGGGGATCAGAAGATCAAGGAGAAATGAAGAACTAGTCGAAGAAAGAATCCAGAAAAAATCAACCTAGTTCGAGTGTCGTGAATCAGTCCTTGTTTAAAATGGAAGAAAAAGTCGATATCAAGCCATACGATGATGATATCGATTCTATGAATTTGAACCATTGGTTACATAAACTAGAAGTTTATTTCAGCATCCATCATATTGAGGAAGTATAGAAAGTTTCATTTACGTGGTTGAAATTGGAGGGCCATGCAATGACTTGGTCGACAAGCCACAGGAAACCATGAGGTTGGAGGGAGAACCTCCAGTGAATGAGTGGGAATATTTCAAAATCCTCATTGAGTCAAAGTTTTATCCCATTGGGTATGTTGAGGACCAAAGGATCCAGTGGCATTACTTTAGGATAAATCCAAAGGGTGCAAGATTACACCACAAAATTCAGAAAGATACCTATAATATTGTGTATCTCTCCAAAGAACCCCAAATGTACTCCTCAAGTATATGGGGGATCTGCACTGTCATCTACACGAGAAATTTATGTTGTTTAAGCCCAAATTGGTGGACGAGGCTTGTGTATAGGAATAGTACCTGGGGAACATATGCCTAAAAAGAGCACAACCAAGTGGATCGAAGCAGAAGGAGCAATAAGAAGCTTCTATGAAGGGGAAGAAGAAGAAAAAAGGGTAAAAAGATAAAAGGGCAATAGCCACAACATATCAATGTAAAGATCTTAGGAACCACTAGAACCACTGCAATATTAATGGCCATATAGAGGAGAAGTGTTGGAAGTTGCATCCAAAGCTAAGCCCGAATAAGAAGAAGAAATATAACAAGAAAAATAATATCATGGTCACGGATTCAAGAAACTAAGTTGAAATCAACTCAGACGTGGATGAGAAGATAATTTATACATCAATGCAGAAGGAGGTGAATCTAAGTATCCTTCATCAACATGAAGAGAAATAAATGACCAAACTCTTCCATATAAAGATATAGGTCAAGAAGATGAATATTTATTCTCTGTTTGACTCAGGCTCACAAGTGAGTCTCATTGTAGTAGAGTTTGTCAAAAAGTTGGGGCTAGAAGTTCGTGATCATCCAAATCCATATCCACTAGGATGGGTAAATAAGGATCTAGAGTTGAAGGTAACAAAACAGTGTAAAATTAGATTTTCTATTAGTGCGGATTTTATTGATGAAGTAGATATAGATGTGGTTCCCCGTATGTATGAAGGTTCATGTTTTGTAGTCCATACATGTACATGTGAGATGCAATATGCATGAGGAGAGCCAATTAGTATGAGCTCGTCAAGGATGGAAAACCATTCATCATTAAAGCACACAAAGGAAAGTCAAAAATTTCATTGGTAAGTGCCAACCAAGCCAAGAAATTGATCAGTTCCAACAAGTATGTTTTATTATTTTTAAGAGAAAGTCAGTCTGAAGAGGATTCAATAAGAGGTAAGGCATTGCTCAAGGGGTGTACTAAGAAACATAAAAAACAATTGGAGGATTTATTACAGGCATAGAGGGATGTGTTCCAAGAGCCCAAAGGGTTACCACCTAAGAGAGAAGTGGAACATGAGATCCAACTATTGTCGGCCTCCCCATTGCCAAATATTGGGTTGTACATGCAGTCTTTTTATAGAAGCGAGTGATGTAAATAAATAGTTGCATTAGCCACTAGAACAGGGCTTCATTAGACCAGTTACATCTCTATGTGGGTCACCCATCATCATTGTGCCAAAGAAGGATGGGACTTGGTGGATGTATATAGATTACAGGGTGTTGAATAAAAACACACTCACGAATATATACCCCTTACATAGGATGGATGATTTCTTAGATCAGTTGCAGCAAAAAAAATACTTCACCAAGTTGGACTTAAAGTTTGGATATCACTAGGTTCGAGTCAAAGAAGAAGATACCCAAAAGACCACCTTCAAAACTAGGCAAGGTTTGTATGAGTGGTTAGTCATGCCATTTGGCCTATGTAGTGCACCAACTACATTTATGAGATTAATGAATGATGTACTACACCCTTTTATAGATTCATTTGTTATTGTCTATTCAGATGATATACTAGTATATAGTACCACCTCGAAGGAGAAAATTTCACATTTGATGCAGATATTTGAAATATTGAAGAAGCACTAGTTGCTAGAAATAGCAAGATGTGTCAGTTTGTGCGCTAGTCCTTGGTGTATCTAGGGTATGTGATCGGTGGACGAGAGTTGAAGATAGATCCTTCCAAGGTGGATGCCATCATGAAATGGATGGTGCCTACTAATTTTTATGAGGTCAGGAGTTTCACTAGGGCATCACAGTACTCAAGGAAATGTATAGCCTCGTTTTCAACAACAACAACACTGTTCCATGCCATAACAACAAGTGGCAAGAGTTTCCAGTGGGGAAAAGGTTAGGAGAGGGATTTTGAGGAGTTAAAGAAGAAGATTGGTCAAACACCTGTTCTGGCATTACCAAACTTGCAGCAACCCTTTGAAGCGGATAAAGATGCGAGTGGGTGTGCTATGGGAGTTGTATTGATGTATGCAGGAAGATCTATCTACTACCATTATGAAGTATTTCATGGGGAAATCCTTCACTACCCTACCTATGATAAGGAGCTTTATCCCATGGTGCAAGATGTGAAGAAGTGGAAGAACTATCTAATGGGAAAGGAGATAGAAATCCACATAGATCACTAGCCATTATAGTACTTGCAGGCCCAGAGTAAGCTACAACAAACCATGCATTACAAGTGGATGGGGTTTTTACAACAGGTTCATTTGGTGATCAAGTATAAGAAGGGCAACTCAAACAAGTTGGCCAACATGCTTTCAAGGTCACCCACATCAAATATCACACCTTTGGGTACTCTTATGCACATGGAGCCATTCACCCATGAAGCATACAGAGAGGCATATTTAGAGGATGAGGACTTCAAGGAGGTTTATCAATAGTTGCAGAGTCAATGTCATGTGCATAATGGTGACAACACCGTTGAATAGCATCTCTGGCATTGATTACCCTACAAGATGGATAAGCTATGTGTTCCTAAAGGTGAGTGAATGTAGCTGATTAGAGAGGCTCACACCACCAAGCTTGTAGGGCACTTTGGCGTACTTCCAAGGTTACAGGGAACTTCTATAGGTTGATATGCTCACCATAGGTAACCAAGTTTGTCTCCATATGTACCATGATATACCAAACAAAACATTCGGGGAGATTGCTTGCACTACGTTAATTCCTTGGTTCCAAAGGTGTACATTGCAGTTCACGGTTTCTTTATAATACTTCATTCCTAGTTTACCATCTTTTTTATTTATTTTTTTGTTATTTTCTAAAACTTATTATTGAATGCGGAAGAACAAAATCCCCCACTCCATCATTCACGTCGAATGAAAAATAAGCCTCCTCTTCCACCAGAGGCTACTCCTGGCCATCATTAGAAGCATAAGAAGATGCAAACTACTGAATTGGGAAATTTGGGAACTACTTATGGTCCTCCTAAATCGGATCAACTAGAATCATATTTCCCTTTAAGTACTAAGCCCGAGATCACCTCTACTTTTGATGGTGAATCTGACACAATCGAAATAGAAGTACCTGAAACCTTAGTACATGAGGTTATAGAACCTAACTTTATTGATTCAAAAACTTTAATTCCTAAGGTTGTTGAAACTGAGGAACATCAACCATCCTCACCTGTCACTTTAGGACCTTCCCCTTCTCTCCTTTGTCTCAGACAATGTTATGAAACCAGCTCACAAAACTGTCTCTAAAAGATAGATCAACGCCTTAGAATTCAGCCTCTTCGAGGGGGAAACCTCCTTTACATTACACAAATGAATGATTCTTTAATGATACAAATGACAAGACCCCCTTTCTATATATAGGAGTCTAAGGGGTCATAATATAATCAGAGCCAACATAACAATAATAATGTAAGGGAACAATAATAACAATAGTGGGCTTCTATGGGACACAATAATAACACTATGGGGACTACATGGGTACAACAATATAATAAGGGGGTTGTACTAATAACAATAAGGGGTTACACTAGTAGTATAGGGGCCTAACATGCCCCTCTCCTTCAAAAAGTGTTCTCCTTAACGCTTGAGTAGTTCTTGATGCTTCTGTATAAAATTCTTGTCCTCCCATGTAGAATATTTGGTAGGTAAGTTGTTCCACTTGATGAGTTGCTATGAAATTGATCAATTTCATAGTTGTTGGGTTCTTGTTTCTATGACCACTCCAGGTTCCAATTTGATTTTTCCTTCCTCTTCAAGTTCTGGCAATATTGTTCGAATTGGAATATTGTGCAACTTTTGAATGAGTGGCCACACTTCTTTGTCCTTATTCCATTCATCCCTTGCTTCATTTATCCAATCTAGTTGGATAATAAAAATAACACAAAACAATGCTTCCACATCCTCATTCTTTCTTGAGAGTGCATCTGCAACAAAAATTTTCTTCCCTTTTCTGTAGATGATGTCAAAGTCATAAATCAACATATTTGTGACCTATTTTTTCTGTTCTTCTAAAGATAATATTTGTTCTAAAAAGTATTTAAGACTATCATGATCCATTTTTACCTTGAAGTGTCTTCCCATTGGGTAAGTTCGCCATTTCTTAAGTGCATGTAGTATTGCCAGAATTTCCTTCTCATAAATGGCTTTCTTGAGATGTCACCATAAAAATACCCAATCACCTACATCAAAACTTTTTTCACTACGATGTTGATCTACCTGTTGTTTCATTCAATTTTGCACCAAAGTGGCATTATCCTTTAAAAGTTTGAGAACTTGTTGTTGATGCTCGATGTGATATTTCACTGCTTGAACCTTTTTCTTCTTGATATGTCCTATCTTAAGAGTTTGAGGAGTGATAATTTCTTCTAATGCTCTACAAGATATGGTCAGATTCATTTCTTGATGCTTGATGTGATCTTTCATTTCTTGAGCATTTTTCTTCTGGATATGTCCTTCTATATTGATAGTTTAAGGAGTGGTAATTCTAGCCAATGCATTACAAGATATGGTTGGATTAATTTATTCTTTCTCGATATGATCTTTCACTTCTTGAACCTTTTTCTTCTTGATATGCCCTTCTATCTTAAAAGTTTGAGGAGTAGTTATTCTAGCCAATGCATTACAAGATATGGTTGTATTCATTTCTTCTTTCTCGATGTGATATTTCACTTCTTGAACCTTTTTCTTCTTGATATGTCCTTCTATCTTGAGAGTTTGAGTGGTAATTCTTGCCAATTCTTTACAAGATATGGTCAGATTCATTTCTTCTTTCTCGGGGGTTGGGTCTTGGCATATATCCTCTTCTTTTGATGTTTCTTGATCCTTTTCTTCCTCCTCTTCATACTCTATGTAAAATAATTTCTTCTCAGCACACTTATGACCTTTAGTGAATTTTTGATCACAATTGTAACAAAGCCCTTTTTCTCTTTTTTCTTCCAATTGTTGTGGTGTAACCCTTGTAGGTTGTGGGAGGCTAGGAGAAACAACACTTCCATCTTTATAGCTGTGAAGGGTAGACTTCATTGTTGCCATAATTCTTTTTTCCACTTTGTAACAAAGCCCTTTTTCTCTTTTTTTTCTGCCAATTTTTATGGTATTGCTCGAAAGAAGGTGTTGCTCTTTGTACCTCATAATGTGCTATAATTTCCTCCGTGAAAATTGACCACATAACAAATTGTTTATGAGAACAGAGCCCTTTATACCATAAAAGTTTATCTTGTTCTAAATATGAAGATGCAATACATACCTTTTGTAATAGTGGTACACCATGTAGATCAAAATATTTCTCCATCTGTAGTATCCAATTTACCGGATTCTTGCTATCAAACTTCCTCATATCGCCTTTTCTTGATTTTAGGAGCTATATATTGAAATGAATATAACTTTGTAATTTCGGTTCTTACAATTTTGAAATTGCAACCTATAGTAACCCTATGCGTCCTCTTTCCAATGCCACTAGTCTGATCCAAATTGGATTCTCCAAGGAAGAGTTATGCCAAATCTCCCACAGTGACCTGATTATAGACTAGTTCAGTAGAGTGAACTTGTACGATGTGTCACGTGTCGCTGTTTCGACCTTTGGCTCTAAAAAATATCTACAAGAAACTATAGTCCATCCTCTTTCTGCACCTTCTTACGAAATTTCAATCCGATGCTCACAGAGAAAGTTATGACGATTTTTCCCAGGTCACCTGTTTGGAATGTAATTCAGGAGTCTGCAAAAAGACCAACTTCCTCAGATCATATCTCTGCAACTATAGTGTGAAAAGATCTAAAATTTGGACTGGAGGTTTAGTGCGATTTCGTATTCAATGGGTTTTTTTCACTTCTGTAACATAGCAAAAATAAAATTATAGCAAAAATTCCACGATGACCTATTTGGAGCAGCGAAACCCTAGAATCCAAAGCTCTAATACCAAATGTTATGAAACTAGCTGACAGAGAGATAAAAAAGATAGATCAACGCCTTAGAATTTATCCTCTTTGAGGGGGCAACCTCCTTTACATTATATGAAACTAGCTGACAAAAAGATAGAAAAGATAGATCAACGCCTTAGAATTCATCCTCTTTGAGGGGGCAACCTCCTTTACATTACACAAATGAATGATTCTTTGATGATACAAATGACAATACCTCCTTTCTATATATAGGAGTCTAAGGGGTCATAATATAATCAGAGCCGACATAATAATAATAATGTAAGGGAAAAAAAATAACAATAATGGGCTTCTATGGGGCACAATAATAACAATATGGGGACTACATGGGTACAACAATATAATAAGGGGGTTGTACTAATAACAGTAAGGGGTTACACTAGTAGTATAGAGGCCTAACAGACAAAACCTCCAACCATTTATCTTGGACTCGACAGTGAACCTCTTCCATATAGACTTGTGAGTATTGAAGAGATACTGCAAGAATAACCTCATCTGTGTACTCCTGTTCATTGGAGTGGAATCCATTTTTATCATACCAATCCTCTTCCTCCTCTTCATACTCTAGCACAAACTCCTTTTCTTGATTCATTTGACTCACCCGCGTGTTTCTCACGACAATCTTCATTGGGATTGTTAACCATGATTGGACCCAATTTTAATTCCCAACTCGTGTCCACCGCTATGGTTGAGATATTAATTTTTTCTTCCTCATCCATCTTTGTAACATTGCTAGAGGCTTATCTGTATGGTGGCCCTTCCGTCCCACTTGGCTATCAGTCTTTATCTAGTACCTTCTCTAGTGCAGCTTCTAGTCCTTGGATCTCTCCCATGTCATCCATGTCAGGAATTCCATATCCCAGTTCTCTTATGAATGCTACTTAGCCTGCTCCTTCTCATTCGCCTACACCTACATTTGAACAAAAGGCTAGCCCTTATGTTAGTGGACAAGTTTATCTTCAACAACCTAACTCCCCTTATGTTGGGTGCCATCCATCTAGGTTGTAGTTGCCTCCATCATCCCCTAGTGTAACCCCTTATTATTATTAGGTCAACCCCCTTATTATATTGTTGTTCCCATGTAGTCCCCATATTTTTATTATTGTGCCCTATAGAAGCCCACTATTGTTATTATTGTGCCCTTACATTATTATTGTTATGTCAGCTCTGATTATATTATGAACCCTTAGTTTCCTATATATAGAAAGGAGGTCTTGTCATTTGTATCATCTAAGAATTATTCATTTGTGTAATGTAAAGGAGGTTTCCCTCTCAAAGAGGCTAATTCCTAAGGCATTAATATTTCTTTTCTATCTTTTTGTGAGCTGGTTTCATAACATTTGGTATCAGAGCTTTGGATTCTAGGGTTTCGCTACTCGAAACAGGCCTTCATGGAATTTTCGCTATAACTTTATTTATGTGACGTTTCAGAAGATAAACAAAAAGCCCATTTGATATAAAATCGTTATGAATCTGGGGTCCGAATTTCAGATCTTGTCTCACTATATTTTTATATATTTGGTTTGAGTAATTGGGGGTTTTTGCAAGCTCCAAAATTCAATCTCAAACAGGTCATCATGGAATTTTCGCTATAATTTGTTTTTAACGAAGGTTCAAATTCTGAAATTAAAAATTATTTGCACTGATATCGTGACGAAGCTCGGTCCCGAATTTCAGATCTTGTTTCGCTATATTTTAAGAGATACAATCCAAGGAATTTAGGGTTTTTGCAGGATCCAGAATTACATCCCAAACAGGTGACTTGGGAAAAAGCGTCATAATTGTCTCTTTGAGCATTAGATTGAAATTTTGTAAAAAGTTATAGAAAGATGACAGACTGTAGTTTTCTTTCTATTGTTTTCAAATCCGAAGGTCAAAACAGTTACACGTGGCACTTCGTACAGGTTCGCTCTTCTGAAATGGTATATAATTAGGTCATCCTAGATATTGTGCATAACTCTTTCTTGGAGAATCCAATTTCGATCAGACTGGTGGAATTAGAAATAGGACGCAGAGGGCTACCGCAAGTTGCAATTTCCAAATTGGGAGATTCAAAATTAAAGAGTTATAGTCCTTTCAAGATTGATCTCCTAAAATCAAGAAAAGGCGATATGAGGAAGTTTGATGGCAAGGATCTGGTAAATTGGATACTACAGATAGAGCAATATTTTGATCTACATGAGGTGAAAATGTTACAAAAGGTACATATTACATATTTATATTTAGAACTGAATCAATTTTTATGGTATGAAGGGCTTTGTTATCGTAAACCACTTGTCATGTGGTCAAGTTTCATTGAGGAAATAATAGCACATTATGAGGATACAAAGAGAAACACCTTCTTCAGTGAATTGATAAATCTCAAACAAAAGGGTTCAATGTCAGAGCACATTGAGGACTTTCAAAAATTGAATATAAGGGTAAATGATATTCCAAAGAATCAAAAGATGGATGTCTTCATAGGGACTTTAAAGGATAACATTCAACATGAGGTTCCTCTTTGGGAACCTGATTCATTGGAGAAGGCATTCAGGTTGGAAAGAAAAATTGAGAGCAGAATTATGGAAACAAGGAATCTCACCACTCACAACTATAAATATGGAAGTGTTTTTGCTCCTATCCTTCCACAATCTACAAGGTTTACACCACAACAATTGGAAGGAAAAAGAGAAAAAGGGATTTTTTACATTTGTGATAGCAAATACACTAAAGTTCATAAGTGTGATGAGAAGAAATTATTTTACATAGATTGTGAAGAGGAGGAAGAAAATGATCAAGAAACATCAAAATATGAGGATATACACCAAGAACAAACTCCAGAGAAACAAGGAATGAATCCAACCATATATTCTAAAGCATTGGCAAGAATTACCAGTCCTCAAACTCTGAAGATAGAAGGACATATCAAGAAGAAAAAGATTCAAGAAGTGAAAGATCACATCCGTTAAACAGACATGGACAGCGAGAACAAATAGGAAAGACAAAGCTTGCAATACAATTTTTATTAACAATAGATGTACATTTATAGTACAATATGGTGACCGTTGGGATTCACATCCCAAGGTCCCTTGGACTACTTAGTCTGTTCGGCTTCCACACTAACCCTTTAGGATTAGGTGTCCAAAAAAATCAAACAATTTTCTGAAGGATCTACTGCACCCAAAGAAATTAGTAGATATTTCTTTCGAAATGGGCATGACTGGAGCACCTCTAGCATTGACATGGTAGTGGGTGATTGTGCCAAGTTGTCTACTATAATGTATGTATGGGAAGCTTGGTTAGAAGTCGCATTATGGGGTAATGGTCCCTTGGGGATCTTAGGGATTGACTCAACTTTAGGTTGAGGGATCTGTAGTGGACCATTTGGTGTCGTAACATTCTTAGTAGATGCTTTGGTTTTGGAATCAGTGGTGAACGAAGTTGATGGCTTGTCATATTGACGTGACTGAGTTTACAAGTTGATATCTGAGGTATTGACCTTGTCAAAATTCATCATGAAGATTTAGTAGTCACCAGGACCAGAAGTTTGGGGAAGTTGGGCTGCTTGACCTTGCTTAGGTTGGGAAGCAACAAATCCTTATCGAGGGAAAGGATATTTTAGCATGACCGATTGAGATGTCACAAGATTTTGAGGCAGTTGCTGGATGGGTGGTTGACCTCTAGAAGCTGCTTAGTTTTCCCACATTTGGCGCAGTTTGGGTAAGGGGGGACACTCATGAGTATAATGGCCATGTACACCACAACATGCACAAGGCTTGTTCATACAAATAACCTTGTTTTTCTTGGGTTGGTCATCCTATTTCTGGTTGTTGGTGTTAGGCTGGTTCCCCTGGGTTTCAATAGGTTGATTACCTTGGTTACCCTGGTTACCACAGTTACCCTTGTTACCCTTC
>APFE030505808.1:0-13223 GCA_000404065.3 Pinus taeda
CACAGCAATCATACAAGTAGTTAAGCAAAATGCAGATAGAACATATAAGCAGATCTTATAGAAGACAAATCAGAAACATGAAAAATGTGTGTGATCGTTTCGGCGGTCAACAGGATGCTTCAACCAGCAAAGACTTTATTGGTCAGCCAGCCCAGATGTGTCACAACAACCCTCCAACCAGTAGATGAGTCAAACCAAGTAAATTCCTCAAAAGTCAACGCTGTCCTGAAAAGTCAACGCAGGGGCAGCGAGCTAAAAGTCAACGCAGCAGCAAAATGGTCAACTCTTTGACCTCGATTTTTGTGCCAGGTAGTACGGCCTTCAAAAATCGAACTTCCCACAAATTTTCAGCTTGTTTGGACCACGGGTTGACCAAAGTCAATGCTGGTCAAACTTCCAGCAAAACCCTAGCAGCAGAAACCCTAGCTGCAGAAAATCCGTACAGTTTGTCCTCTTCGTCCTTCCCACGTGTGGCTGAATTTGTCCTCCAAGTAGCTCGTATTCTCTAAGATGAGAGAGAAGATGTGTGTTGAACTGTGTTCTTATCTCTCCAACTTTTCCTGTATATATATACATCAATGAGGGTGTGTGACACATCTGTTGGGCATGTGAGCCTATATGACAAAACTGGCTGGCCTTGCACATATAATTTATTAAGAATAATAAATTCAAAATATAAGTTCTGCTTATCGGATTAAGACAATTTTTATATGGATTTTACACCTCTCTGAAAGAGGGATCCAATAAAAATATTAGCCTCTTAATCTGATCATCAG
Source organism: Pinus taeda (assembly GCA_000404065.3). Taxonomy (NCBI): domain Eukaryota; kingdom Viridiplantae; phylum Streptophyta; class Pinopsida; order Pinales; family Pinaceae; genus Pinus; species Pinus taeda. The sequence goes on from APFE030505808.1 coordinate 777, forward strand.
AACATGGAGTTTGGACCTAGTTGTCCAAATTTAACAGCTCTGATACCATGTCAGGCCAGGAGTAACTCCAGAAATACTGATTCGATACTTTCATTAGGTAGCTATTGTTATATACATATGGATGTGACTGATCAGTTCATCTTCTTGATGACTGTTCACATTCCAGAAGGTTAGGTGTCAACATCCACTCTAATTCGCTGGAAATAAGAGGTCACTTCTGCAAGTCAAATGAGGGCTCTATACAGCTAGAGGAGGATCCCTTCACGCTGTCCTAAAGGAGTCCTTTATACACAGCAAGGAGAAGTCTATATACGCTGCCCATGGATGCTCCAAAAGGAGCCCTATCTGTAGTCTCTCACACAGTTAGATGCAGTCCTAATGTGAGGATATGATGCAGTCAAGGATGTATATACCTAGCTAAGACATGCCTTCTATTCGCTACTCATACACTGCCCTAAGTCACAGCAAAGGAAGCCTAGCAGCAACAGTGTTAAAGATTGTTGTTCTAAAGCACAGGTTAGGTACGTTTGGAGCAGCTGTCTCCATATTAGAGGACTGAGTGAAAAGTTGTTTGTTTGGACCTATTGAAGGAGTCTGCAACTATAGCCTAGCTACTCTACTAGGTTGTAAGCCATAGCAAGCAGCTAAGGCTGGTATGCATTGAGTGTAAATTGCAACATAATATAATGTAGTGCAGCATGACAGTGGTGCAGCACAGTGATGATGATGAGTGCAGCATAGTGTAATGAAGTGCAACATGATGGGTGCAGCACAGTGATGATTGTATGCAGTATGACGAGTGCAGCATAGTGTAATGTAGTGCAGCATGACAGTGGTGCAACACAATGATGATGATGAGTGCAACATAGTGTAATGAAGTGCAGCATGACAGTGGTGCAGCACAATGCTAATGATGATTGCAGCACAGTGATGATGATGATGAGTGCAGCACAGTGATGATGATGAGTGCAGCACAGTGTAATGAAGTGCAACATGATGGGTGCGGCACAGTGATGATTGTATGCATTATGATGAGTGCAGCATAGTGTGATGGGAGTAGCACAAGATGAGAACAGCTCAGTGATGGGTGCAGCACAGTGATGGGTGCAACATTGTGATGGGTGCAGCATGGTGATGGAATCACCTTGGAGAATCAGTGGAAGCAGTATGCCTTCACCTGAGTTCAGATCAGCGACCTCATGTGTTATCTTCTTAGTGAAGATCTCTGCCCTTATTTTGTCAAGTCAAAATGTTTACTTCTAATGTATATGTACTATCTCTCTCTCTGCTGAACTATTGAAGAACATAAGAAGAATTGATCAAGGCTTTCCCCACATTGGGGTTTGTCTGTGGCTGGTGCCACATCTTGTGTCCTCTTGTCTTGGCTTGTTTTCTGCGATTTATGTTTATGTTCTATCTGCATTTTACTATCATGCTAATGTGATTGCTAATCTGGAATTGATATTGAGCTAATATGGAAAATTGAAGTAAATTTGCTCTCAGCATAGAACATACCTAAAATTAACAAGAAGGCTAGATCGAAGAACATTGTCATCATCTTCAAAAGGGTTTGTAGAGCAAGCTCTCTCTCATTAATGTAAAGCTTTAACCTTTGAATAACTTCATCAAAGTGGTCTCTCTACCAAAGGGATCAAGGATTACTCTTGTAGAGAGAATCTATCAAGGTGTAGTCTTCTACTATCTATATCACTATCAAGTTAAAGTAACATCTACTCAAGTATATTTATGACTTCATCTGAATCTAACAAAATGTCTTTTTGGAAGGAGAGCAACAAATTAGTTGGGGCTTCAAATTTCCTTGCATGGAAGAAAAGAACAGATCTAAACCTTATTAAGAATGAAGTCATGGAACAGATCAAGGGGTCAATAACCCAACCTGCTAAAGAAGATGCTCAAGCACTGATACATAAAAGGAGAAGTGAGGGCCCCAAGGATTCTCATAGAATCCATCAAGGACTCCCTCATCCCATATGTATCAAAATTAAATACTTCAAAAGAAATATATGACAAATTGGTATTGTTGTTTTCCGTAAGTACTACAGGAGAAATTATCTCTCTAAGGCAAGAGCTCTACAATTGAAATAGCCTCATATTTCATGAGGATTTCAGAACTAAGAGATCAACTTCAAGATCTCGGCGAAATAATGTTTGACAAAGAAATGACCATTGTAGTATTAAATGTGCTACCAGAGGAATGGGGTAACTTCACTTCAAGTATTTATGGGAAGAAAGAAGCCACCCCTTTCCAGGATCTATGGTCATTGTGCAAGATTGAAGAAACCAGGTTGAAGGCAAAACTAATGTAGGATCAAATGAGCAAATTCAAGCATATGCTGCTATCACAAAAAGAAAAGGAAAGTTTGGTAAGTTTGGTCCTTACAAGAAAAATAAGAACATGGCTAAGGTTCAATGCTATGGATGTCAAGAATATGGGCACTATAGAAGTGATTGTCCTAAACTTAAAAGGGACAATAACAATAGAAATAAGGAAGAAGCCCATATTACCGAAGAAATGGAAGAACCTAAGACGAAGAAGCTTAAGAAGGAGGAAGTGAGAGATCTCTGCTATGACTGACATAATCTCCTTCACTAAAAGTACTCCTCAGTTGTGTAAATTATAGCTATCTATATAGGAAGCTTTGTAAATAGGATAGGACGCATCATATTAGAAAATTGCATCATGGTAGAAGCATTAGAAGTAAGAGCTCGTGACAAAGGTAACATGAAGGATGTCTAGAACAAAATCTATGGAAGTCAACTATGAAGGATATAGCTCTTGGAAACCTCATTGAAATCTCAAGTGATACTTATGGAAAAAGGAAGAAGTCATCTAGGACAAGTCTCATCATACATCAGTCAAAAGGTAACATCTGCAGCATAGGATATGCAAGATCCTCAAGATTCTTTGATAAAATCTTCATTATAAGGTTCACCGATCATGAGGGGAAGCAAGTGTTTCATCAAGAATTCCAAATTTATGGAATTCATGGGATGATGGTATGATGACATAAAAATAAAGCAGATGAAGGGATTGAAGCTCCTTCATTCAAAGGAGGTTGCTACAAGAAGTCTAGATGACCCAAAGGAAAAATGAGGTATGTATGCTTACATTTGATATTGTGGAAATCATGTCATATGGTTGTAGATATCATGAACCAATGCTCTATCTTAAGAGCATAATCAAAAGAAAGAAACTCCTCCCTCAAAGGGATGCAGGAATGCATGGGAATATCAACATAATATGTCCTCATATGAAATATGAGGTGGTTAACTACAATTGAGGAACTCTGATTAGAAGCTCCTGGGAATGAAATGTTTGAAGGAAGGAAGAGATCATGGAATATGCAACAATGGTAAAGGAAATCAACATCGGAAAGACCAAGAAGATTTGACTATGATCTCCCGGAAAGTTAGGAAGACTCTGATGGAAGTCTGGAAAAGTTGGAAACCCTTGACAATATATATATATATATATAGGAGATGTGTCAACATGTATGAAGGATGTTGATGCCTACAGGAAGATGTCATGATGAAAGACCATCACAAAGGTAATTTTGATTTAAGTATTCATTTCTTATTTTTGAACAAATATCTAGATGGGCTTATGTAGGACTGCTAAGGGAAGAACTATGGATGTGTTGTAGCTACTGCAACAACCCTCCGAAATTCCCGACCCTTCAAAATTTTTGAGCCCCTGTACCATCCCCGTGATTGTTGCCTATTCTCAAAACCTCTTTGGTTGACCTAAACCCTTTTCATCCTGGCACAAGCCTAACTCCCGAAAACCTTCAAAGGCTTGTGATCTTGCCTAAGTAGCAAATCACATTGAAAGAACCCTTGTGAGCCTAAAAATTGCGACAATGTGACCTACCCCAATATGTGATTAAGTCAAGTCGCTAGGTCACACAGAAAATTTCGCAACCTATCATACCCATGCCACTTTGCGACCTCTCTAGGTCACAAGGTCGCAACATTGCCTATCCAAGCACCTTGCGACCAGTGTGACTTTGCGACCCCCTGAGGTCGCAAGGTCGCAAAAAGTCTGAAATCACAGCTAGTGCTACCTGCGACCCAATCAAAACTTATAAATAGTCAGACTCGTCAGTCATGGTCGCACGAGGGACAAAGAAGCTCAATGACTTGAAGGAGGCGCAACCTTGTCAGGTAGGTGACTCTTCCCCTTCCCTGTTAATCATTGTCTCTTGTCATTTGGCCTCCTCTCCCACCCTGACCTTGCATATTCCAAGTCAAGGGTTTTTTATCCAAGCCCTGGCTCATTGTTTTACCAAAAAACCCTTGGCCACTTGTTTTTTTCTCTCAAGAGCCCCTCTAATCAATCAATCTCTCCATACTCATCCCAAACTGGCTTGCATTCCCTAAGGACCAAGTCATCTAGTCTTGGGAGTCCCCAAGAGCCCATCCTGAGCCTCATTCACCACGTCAAGGCGCCCTGAGAGGCAGATCGCACGGCTAAAAACCGTGATAGGCCAACAGATGCAACCTCACGACTCTTGCAATTGTGAGACCCCTACGACCAATCAACAGTAGCGACCCATGCGACCTGCGACCTAACCTTGTTTACTAGCCTACCAGTGGCTAAGTCGCACACTCATCTTCGCGACCTCTGCGACCCCATTCACCCCTGCCACCTTGTGACCTACTAAGGACACCTTCTCCTAAGGATTTGTCAAGGAGTCTAGAAGCTATAATTTGTGCTTGCTACTAGGAGTTATTATCCATGTTGTCTCTCTCATCGTGGCATTGTTTGTTTGACATGCCAGGTGACGTTGAGCTTGAGTGTGTCTCGATTTCTTCCTTTGCTAACGAGATGGCACCTCCACTAGTGAAGTCTTCACACAAAAGCTAATAAAGCAGTGTACAGGAGGTTCACCAAGCCCCTCCATCCCCCATCTATAAAGACACCGCTTGCAACATTAATAAGAATACCAAGCTCTCCTAGTACGATATCTACATACAGTTCTCTAAACAGGACATCCCTGAAGACCAGGAAGATTTCCAAGTATACATCAACGTCAAGAGGTCTAGACTCCACAAGGTGGCCTCACACCTCCTGGTCTTTCTGTGCGTTAAGACCATTGAATGGATAATATAGAACATTGATACATATCGATGGGTAGTAAGGGACCATGCGAGTGCAATGTTCACAGCAATCTCCTCAGCAGACATCGCTGCTTATTACAAGTTGCCCGAGAAGGAGGCATTTAATACCCGATGGCTCTCGGGTTTTGTAATTCCAACCAAGGATATTTTGAGGGAGTGGTGGTAGGACCCGTCCAAGTTCCGAGTCAGGAGTGACCAGATATACTGGACGGATGAGCTGAAAAAGGTTTATCAACTTATTGTCGCTATGATGAACCGTTTGTACGGCAAGGCCGATATTGACATCTTCCATGGGACATGAGTACCCATCATGTACGACATCGCCACCAAGGGTACAGTTTTCAATTGGGCCAGCATCTTAGCTTCTGCATTAAGGATCAATATAGTAGAAGCTAAGCAGCCTGAGGCAGGCCAACCGTTTGAGTTTTATATGGCCTCATACCTCCTAGATGCAGTTTGCGCAAGGTGTCGTTTTGACCACTGGAGTTACAACTAGACCACAGTTGTAGCAGAACCGGTACATCTTACAAGGTTTTCTGGAACACAAGCTACAAGGGTATGCTCAACACCATCTCTGAATCGTTTTATCGCCTCATTATATCAGGTGCTTTTCGAGGAAGAGCCCCCTTGCATGTCGAAAAGAGCCATGGAGACTATCACCAAGGTGGCGCATTGGTTCCCAATCCGGGAGGGGACATTCATTAGATTTTTTGGTTCTTATAAGACCTCTCAAGCACTTCTTCGATTTGCCACAGATAGAGTACTCATGCAGGAAGTGTGCTATCAGATGACCCAAGGCTTTTCAAAGACACTAAGCAAAGGAAAGAAGAAGCCTTAGCTCGCATTCCCTCTCATTATTAGGGCTTACACAACTGAAAACTTTAAGGAAGTAGAGGCAGAAGCCGAAGAGGTAAAGGGATATTATTTTGTGACTCTGAACCAATGTTGCACTAATCGTTATCGGGATAATATCAGCGCGAGGAAAAAATCGGTAATAATCAGATAAAAAAAACTAAAATAGAAAAATAAAAAAATAAAAAATAAAATAAAAATAATCGTTTGGTACAAAAATATTCTTTTTTTTTCTTATTCTAAACCATCTACAACATAAATAAATACATTGACAGATTAAATAGTGATAAAAGAACTAATATATAAAGATGTTTAATGATCATTTCTAGTGCTAAAATCACACATAACAATGAATCATGTCCTGAATAGTAAGTCCTGACTCCTGAGTCCCAACTCAACCTCAAAATATCAACAAAAAATATAATAATGTATCTCATATCATGAGTCATAATGTCATATACAACGAAATGAACCAAATAACTAAAGTCTAATACTACTGATTTCCTTTGCCCCTTTAGATGTAGAGGTCGGTGGAGTTGGCAGGCCGCAGTAGACTATGGAGTTTGTTGTGCTCTAGAAGTTGAAGAACCAGGAGCTACAGGAGGTAAACCATGTCCTCTACTTGTGACAAGGGTAGCTTGAGTCACCTCCTCCTCCTCAGTAAAAAAAAAAAAAAAAGGTCAAGGGTAGACAAAAAGTCATCCTCTTTTCTATAAATATGCCCTCATGGCATATTGTAAAAAGGACTTTTAGCTTGCGACTTATTTTGGTACATATTGTTTTGAGAACTTGTGCTCTTCTAATAAATGCAAGGAATAATAGGTTCTTTCCACTATTGGATTGGATGAATACTTTATATTGTGATGCCATGGATATTATTGTTGGAAAATGTAACTATGTTCAGTCTTCAATAATGCACTTGAGCCATTATATAATGTGCTTATCAAAGGAATAAAGAAAAGAATTATTATTATTATTATTGTGACTTATTAAAGCATGGGTATCATGCTTTAGTCGCCATGTTTTAGGTCAAAGTCCCCATTGAGAACTTCTAGATTTATTATGAGTCTATAAAATTATTGTACATTTTAAAAGCCCCTTTTGAATCATGTAAAAAAGTTTAGTATTGAGTCAAATATGAATTATGGAACCTCCACACCGTGTCGGCCTAAGGGAAGATCAAGTCGGCCTAAGACCCTATTCGACCCCACAAGAAGCCAATAAAAGGAAGGACATCGAATTCATTTGGAGCATCACTTCTCATCAAGTTCGAATTCTCTTTATTGAGCAAAAGTGCGAAAATCTCTTGTTACTGAGCAGAAGTGCGAAGTTCTCTTGTTGCTAGGAAAGTCTGTTGCTGGGAAGCCGAAGTGAATGCGAGTTTGGGTGATTCTAAGGAGACAAGGAAAATATAAATTTTGGCGGTGATCTCTCTTTGTTTCGTGCTCTGGATTGGGAGATCGAAGTCTTCCAAGTTAGACTGCTGCCTGAAGCTTTTGTTGCTGCAAGTTGTTGCATAGTCGAAGTTGCTGGGAAGAGGTCAAACTTCTGGAAGCTGACTTGGTGTGGAGGGAAGGTTTGGTCTTGGTCTAGGGTGAAGAGTCTCAAATAATACTATTGAAAGGAAGAATTAATTTGACTGGGTTTTCCCCTTGAGGGGGCTTTTGCCCTGGCATGTGCTTACATCTTGTGTCCATTGTTTTATGTGTTGTTGCTTTTGGTAATTGCTTGATGAACTAAAGAAAAAAGATATAAAGAATCGTAATAATAAGAAACATCACAAGTAATTATCAGGATCAAGAAAAATTTTATTGTCTTTCTGATTTTCCAACATGGTTTCAGAGCTTTGTTGAAGAAAGAAAAAAAGGCAAATCCATTCATAGGCACTATCTCAAGGAAAGAGTCTATTATATTCAAGGAAGATGTCTAACTCAATCAAAGGTGAGAACAAACTTGAAGGAGCATCCAACTTCAAATCCTAGAAGAAGAGGATTGACCTAATCCTTGAAGGTACTGGATTTAGTAAGAGGAAATGTAAAGAAACCTACAGAAGATGTCAGTGATGCCGACAAAGTGAAATTAAGGGATTTAGAATTGGTGGCTATGACTCTAATGGTAGAAGGGATAAAAGACAATCTTGTCCCATTCATATCTAACATCGATCATGCTCAAGAGATGCATGAAGCTTTGTCGACATTGTTCACTATTAAGAACATTGGTCAAGTAGCAAGTTTGAAGAATGAGCTGAGGAATACGAAAATGACTAAAGAAGATACTGTGGCAACCTTCTTTGTGAAGAAAGCTAGACTCAGGGATGATCTTTTGGCCATCGATGAGATTGTTTCGGAAAAAGAATTGGTGATCACTATTATATTAGGATAGCCACCCTCTTGGGGTGCATTTGCTTTAGGTCTCAATAGTTGGAAGGTAGCTCCCACCTTTGAAGAATTATGGACCGCATGTAGTCAAGAAGAATTAAGGATCTTAATGGTTGCCAATTTCAAAGGAGAATCAAATGCTTATGTTGTTCATCATAAAGGAAAGAGATCGAAGGGACCAAGGAAGAAAGTTGACATGTCTAAGATAGATTGCTATCAATGTTATAAGAAAGGTCACTACAAGAGTGACTATCCCGAGAATCCAAGGAATAAGAAGAGAGGAAGAGATCAAGCCAACTTTGTTGAAGAAGGAGACTCAAAAAAAGTCAAGCCTAAAGAATCTGACATTAGGGACTTACACTATTAAGTCATTTGCTTTACATAACTTGTTTTATATGTTTTAGAATTTATAGGTTTTTAACATATCTTTGGAAAAGACATTTTTGTATTGCTTTAAGTTTGTAGGTTTCCCTCAAGCTTTGGAGGGAGCTCCCAATAACTCTGAAAGATAGTATCTCATGTCTTTCCAGTTTTGGGTTCATGTACTCATTTAGTTTTGATTATATTAAATACTAATCACTTTTCTCCTTCTCTTGTCTTGATTAGGAAAATTGTTGGAAATAACACTGAGAGGGGGGGTGAATCAATATTATCTAGTCAAATATTTTCTTTTTCAAACCCCAAACATATACGCTACTTTAGTTAGAGAAAACCGCGTATATACGCAACTACAGATGAGGAAACCCGCATATACCATGCAGACTTATAATTTAATTTATTCTACAGATGTTGATCATTAATCTGTGCATCAGAACCATATAAACAGTAACCAGGAACAGTAAAACAGAGCAGAAGACAATTACACACAAGAACACAAGATATAAGGTGGAAACCCAATGTGGGTGAAAACCACCTGCTGCAATTCGTCTCTATCTTCTTTTAATTAGAAACTTCTTTTTACAATGATTTTGTACTGGTGCAGTCCTTTACCAGTACGCAAGTTGCTACCTACAGAAAGCTACAACCCTCTCTCATTCTCCAGCTTCTCCTGGAAGGGAGCTACAACCCCCTTAGCTCTTGTACTAGCTGGGATACTAGTACGCAGGCTACTACCTGCAGAAGGCTACAACCTTCTCTTTTCTTCCAGGGACCACGTTTCATAAATTTTCAAACTGGATCCATGAACAACAATCAATCATCAACAATCTCCTTTTTACCAATTAAAACTGAATCAAATAGACACTTCTCTGACAGCTGTATCCAGAACACAGTAACAGTGTCCACATACCAATTCTGAACCCAGATCACTACAGCAATAAACCGAAGTAGCTAGAACATAATTCAAGAGACGTACGCTATTTCAACAACCAGAAACCTGCGTGCATACACTTCTGTGTTTGGACCAACCTGCGTATACGTTGTTTTTATTCACAGAACCAGTGTGTATACGCGCCTTCGCTTCACTGAACCTGCGTACAGATCTATAAAGGATAATTCACTCATTCAAACATTAGTTCACCAAGATTACCAGATTTATAGATCAAGCATGCGCCACATATAACAGATCAAAATCATACAAAGATACTATTATTCAAGCCTTAAGATTTTGACCCATCAATAGAACATATCCTTCTCCTTGCGCTCAGGTTCCTCCTTCATTCAGATCCAGATTTGTACCATAACCCAATCACCAGAGTTCTAGATCTAGCGCTTTTTCAGATATTCAATCATTCAGCGTATTATTTGCCAAATGATCTCCTTCCTCTTTTATAGTCTTAGGCCTTTCACAATACCACGGTCCAAAACCATAGGTTCAAATACCAAGGACTAAATACCACGGACCAAAAATAAGTTCTCCCATATGTACACGCTTTTCCTTGCGTGAAAGTGCGTGTATACGCATACGCGCCTTTGGAACGTCTAACCCACGTGTATACGCGGCTTCGTCAAGGTGAACCTGTGTATATATCTTTTCCTTCATTCTGAGAGCCTGAACTGCGATCTGTCACTAGAGTGAGTTGCCATCAAGGACAACACCTGTGTCATAATGCCAACAATCTCCCCCTTTGGACTTGATGGCAACCCTATATATCTTGTCCTCATAGTCATTCTCCCCCTTTGACATCAAGGGCAAAGGGTTATGCTCCCCCTTAGTACATGTTGAAATCTTTGTTCTGCTATGCTGACCATGCTCCCCCTGACTGTAGGCAAGATCTGCAAAAAGATGTTCTTCAAGAAGAACCATGACTTATACATCATAAAGGACCTTCCTATCACCAAAGGACTCTATACATACATCCATCTCCCAACCAAGTGGGAATCATCAGAAGTTTACATATGACAACCAAATATATTACATCATTCATCCCAGGCATAGTGGGGAAAACCAAAATAGGCCGTTACATGACCTTGATAATAATAAAAGATATACATGACATAGAGACGAAATATCTAGAGCAAGACTATGAAAGCCACCAATAACTAATATCAGCAGCATCTGCCAATCACTGTTCAGATCAGCAACTATGTTCTCCTTCTGTTCTCCCTCTCCATTTGTTCCACCTGAAAATCAACAGCCGTGAACTTAAACCAAAAGCTTCTAAGATAAAACCAACAATGCATTATTAGAAGTTTATCTGCTCCCCCTGAACCTGTGCCAGATGGTCTCTGTCAGACTCATATCAGATTCTCTTCAACCAGAGTCTGTCCCCACTGATTTCATTCAAACCATCATATATGCGACTATATCTACATAAACCAGCGTATGTACGCGGATCCTCCTCATGCAACTCGCGTACAACAACTTTTCTCTGAAATAGATAGGTTTCAACAGCAAGATGATGCATCAACTACTCCCAACTTTTGTCTGAGGTATTCAAATGTCTCCCTCGACAGTGGTTTGGTGAGTATATCAGCAACTTGTTCCTTAGAGGGAACATACTCCAACTTGACCTTTTGTTCAAGTACTTGTTCCCGGAGAAAATGATATTTGATCGGTATGTGCTTAGTCTTTGAATGCATGACAGGATTCTTTGAGATATTGATAACACTTGTATTATCACAAAAAATGGAGATAGGTGGAGTACAAGTGATTTGAAGATCTTGCAATGTTTGCATCATCCAAAAGAGCTGTGTGCAGCAAGATGCAGCAGCTACATATTCTGCTTCAGCTGTAGATAAAGCAATAGAACTTTGTTTCTTGCTGAACCAAGATACCAATCTAGGACCCATGAAGAATGCACCACCACTAGTGCTTTTCTGTCATCCACGCTTCCTGCCCAATCTGCATCTGTATATGCATGAAGTGTGAGATCTGCATCTCTAGGATACCATAAGCCATAGTTTTGAGTTACTTGAAGATACTTGAAAATTCTCTTAACTGCCTGAAGACGAGTTTCCTTTGGATTTGCCTGAAACCTTCCAACTATTCCCACTGCATGCATAATGTCTGGTTGGGTACCTGTTAGATAGAGTAAACTACTAATCGTGGATCTATAGGTTGGTTGATGCACTGCTGCCGATTCATCATTTGCGCTGAGGCTGCATCCTGTCACTATCGGGTTTCGAATCCTCCATCCCATATTTCTTTAAGATCTGCTTGAGATACTTGGTTTGTGATAGAAAGATGCCATCTTTGTTTTGTTGGACTTGTAAACCAAGAAAATATGTGAGCTCACCAAGCATAGAAATTTCAAACTCTTTCTGCATCACTAAGGCAAATTTTTGACTCATGTCTTCTTCATTGCTACGAAAGATGATATCATCAACATACACAACAAGTATTAGCAACTTATCATTGTCAATTCTTATATAAATATTGTTATCAGTTGATCCTTTTATAAAACCTTGCTGACGGAGGTATTTATCCAAGCGATAATACCAAGCCCTTGGAGCTTGTTTAAGGCCATAGAGAGCCTTTTTGAGTCTGCATACAAGCTTCGGATCATTTCCAAGGATAAATCCATTTGGTTTCTCAATATACACTTCTTCATCCAAGTCTCCATTTAGAAAAGCAGATTTTATGTCCATTTGGAATACTTTGAACTTCTGAAAACTAGAGACAGCAAGGAACATT
>APFE030505808.1:42909-67283 GCA_000404065.3 Pinus taeda
CTCCAGCTAATTCATGTTGATATTTGTGGTCCCATGAAAACATCTTCTATCACTGCGTGCAAATATTTTCTGCTTATTGTAGATGATTTCAGTAGAAAGATGTGGGTTTATTTTCTAAAAAATAAATCTGATGCATTTAGTATATTTCAAAAGTTTAAAACCTTAGTTGAAAAAGAGTCTAGCTGTGATATCATGACTCTTAGGACAGATAACGTGGGGGAATTTTGTTCTTCTGCTTTTTCCACCTTCTGTGATACTCATGGCATAAAACGCCAGTTCACTACCCCCTCCTCAGCAGAACAATGTTGTTGAACGCCGCAACCACACGGTTGTTGAAATGGCTCGCTCCATGTTACAGCACAAGAATGTTCCCAACAAATTCTGGGCTGAAGCAGTCTTTACTGCGGTCTATCTTCTTAACAGATCACCTACTTAGGCTGTTAAAGGGAAAACTCCCGAAGAGGTGTGGTCTGGACGTAAGCCTAAGATCAGTCACCTCAAAGTATTCGGCTCAATTGCATATGTTTGGATTCCAGCTCCTAAACGCTCTAAGTTGGACTCCAAAAGCCAGAAACTCATGATGACAGGGTACAGTGATCACCACAAGGCCTATCGACTAATTGATATTGCTACTGGTCGTCTTAGCTTCAGTCGGGATGTGGTATTTGATGAAGACAGAGGATTCTTTCAGTCTTCTTCTTCTGAGCAGTATTCTACAAATCAGCCTCACAGTGTTCTTCTTCCGGTAGGTCCACCTGATGGGAGGGATGATGCAGTATCAATGTTTGATAATACACTGCCCGAGCTTCCTCCGGAAAATAACTCTTCTCTTGTTGCTCCTATTGCTCTTAACCCCTCTTCTTCTACTCCTAATGTTAGTTCCTCTACTCTTCGACCAAAATGGTGGGCTAAAACCATTGGTGATCTTCGGGATGATGAACTTCTTGAAGGACGCACCTCTAGACATAAGAGCACACAGCGGTCCACAGTAAATTTTGCGCTTATGGCTAATATACACAGTACCTTTGAGCCTCAAACTTACTCAGAGGCTAAGGGTACACCTGAATGGGAACAGGCTATGGACGCTGAATTTAAGAGTCTTCAGAAAAATCACACACGGACCCTGTCTGATCTTCCTGAAGGGAAAAATCCCATTAGCTGCAAATGGATATATAAAGTGAAGTACAAAGCCAATGGAACTCTAGACAAGTATAAAGCTCGTCTTGTGGCTCGAGGATTCTCACAGAAGGAAGGCATTGACTATGAGGAGACTTTTGCTCCTACAGCCAAAATGAGTACCATATGTCTTGTCCTTGCCCTAGCAGCTCAGTTTAAATGGAAAGTTCATCAGATCGATGTAAAAAGTGCTTTCCTAAATGGTGACTTACAGGAAGAAGTCGACATGACACAGCCTCCAAGATTTAAGATTGCCGGTCAAGAATAGAAACTATGTAGATTAGCTAAAGCTCTCTATGGACTGAAACAAGCACCTCGGGCTTGGTACATGAAAATTGATCAGTACCTGACAGATCATGGTTTTCAGCGGAGCCCATCTGATGCAAACCTGTATATCAAGCATACTGGTGATGATATCTTGTTTATGGTTGTCTATGTAGATGACCTTATCATTACTGGCAGCTCTGCACATTTGATCCATGGGATCAAACAAAACTTATGCAGAACTTTTGATATGACAGACTTGGGACTTCTTCACTACTGTCTGGGGATTGAAGTTTGGCAGACTGAGAATCACATCTTTCTCTCTCAGTCCAAGTATGCCAAGAATCTTGTGGACAAGTCAGAATGCAGGATTGCAAACTAGCCACGACTCCTATGGAACCAGGGCTCAAACTTTCAGCTCAGTCATCCTCTCCCCCTGTGGATGAAACTTTATTCAGGCAATTAGTAAGCAGTCTTATCTATTTTACTGCCACCAGACCAGACATCAGTTTTTCAGTGAGCTACATTTCCCGCTTCATGTCCGCTCCTAAAACCGACCATTGGATAGCAGCAAAGCGTGTGCTAAGATATGTGCGTGGCACTTCTGATTATGGACTTCTATACACTCGCAGTTCCGATCCTATACTCAGTGGTTACACAGATTCTGACTGGGCCGGTTCAGTTGATGATCGTAAATCTACAGCTGGGTATGTGTTTAGTCTAGGATCTGGTGCTGTCACCTGGACTAGTAAGAAGCAGCAAGCCGTGGCTCTCTCCTCCACCGAAGCAGAATATCGAGGAGCAGTTAAGGCATCCTGTGAGGCAGTTTGGCTTCGTCGTATGCTTGCAGACATGCATGCTTCCCAGACAGGTCCTACTTCCTTGTTTTGTGATAATCAGGGAGTGCTCAAACTTGCCAAAAATCCCGTCTTTCATGAACGAACAAAACATGTAGAAACTCATTGTCACTACATTCGCCAACTTGTTGAAGACGGATCCGTTCAGTTGAGATATATTCCCACAACAGAGCAGCCTGCAGATATCTTCACCAAGCCACTTGGTCCTGCTAAGTTTGAACAATTCAGGGGGTCTATTGGTGTTGTAAATAGATTGAGCATTAAGGGAGGGTATTCGAATAATTCTAATTTAGTTTAATGCTCATTCTTCTAGCTATTGCTATTTTCATTTCTTTAGCAGTTTCTTATATGAAACTAAATCTTACATAGAAACTTGATGTTTCTATCTTTGTAAATATCTATGTATTATTATTGAGTATTGTTGCTCAATCAATTCATTGAATTCATTTGGAAATCCATATGCGTGTATCGCACTGTTTTAAACTGCGTCTTTGACTTCTCCAGCAAATAGATGAAATAACCTCAACCAAAACCCTTGAATTTGGCCTTCCAAAAATAACCCATGGACTGATCTGCAATAAACCCTCAAGCTAGCAGAAGAACCAGCTCTGATACCACTGTAATATTACTATTGGAAAAATTGACTGTATATACTAGAAATGAACTTGAACAGCAAAATAATCACAAATGGACCAGCGATTTGATACACAAATAGATGCCAATAAAATCACTAAGCCATTTTATTAATCCACTAGAAAGAACACATCAACATGAAGGAAAAGGGGGAACCTGAGCTTGCCAAGCAAGCAGAGCAAAACCCAGAAAAGATCTCTGACCAAAATGATGTATGACCTTGGTTATGATGTAGACGGTCCAATGAGAACACTGTTGCAACCTACTACTACAAACTTATTCTCTCAAAAACGTCGTTGAAGCACCATGATATTTCTGGATGAAATCTCCTCAGGAGTATTACGTTTTCGTCCAACACCCAATAACAAACCAAGGGTTTCCATCCTAGGGCTAAAGAAGTTGGGAACTAGGTTCTCCATACGTCACCAATAGAAAATATCAACAATCCAAGATGTCCTCTAATGGCCTCCTCTTTTTATGGATCTGATGGACCCCTCTAGAACTTCTATTTTATTATTATTTTAATCATTGAGCACATTTCGCTTTTTTTATTTTAATTAAAATATCTTTCTAACGTGGGAAAATGGTAAATTGGACACCATACCTCCTCGCGTCACTGAAAATCACTTCTAAAATTCTAACCATCCCATCCTGTAGATTTTCTCGTTTAAGTTCCAACGAGCTATTACACTAAGGTGTTCCGTCAAGTATTCTACTCAAATTGCCACCTTAAACGAAATTAATTGAGTTAGGCATAATAATAACCCCATTTTACGAGAACTATCAGAATGCAATGGAACGAGAAGCAAGTTGTGCATAATCAATTCTGATGATGGAATATGGAAAGTGAACTCCTCTAGACCCCATAAAACATCTCCAAAACCCTTGGGCCCGCTGATGAAGTAAACTTGCCTCTGTGACCTGACTACCTCCAAACCTGAAATTCCATCCTAACCATGCCATAAGGAACAACAGAAAAAGGAACATCACATTACTAGTGACAAAGGATGAGGAGTAGGAGACTTTGAAGGTTAGAGAGTGTTAAATTATGGTATGTTCTATGCTTAGAGCAGTTTACTTCTTTTCTTCTTATTAGCCACAGATTAGCAATCACATATACATTAAGTAAAGTGCAGATAGAACAGTAAACGATCAACTGAAAACAAGCCAAGGCAAGAGACACAATATGTGGAGGCTACCCAGGGACAAACCCCAATGCAGGGAAACCCTTTGAACAAATCTTCTTTTATCTTCAATAGTTCAGCAGAGAGAAATAGTACAAAATCATAATTCTGTAATTTTATATCAGCAGCAGCAAACCCTAGATCAACAAAGTCAAACTTGGTCAAATGAGTTGAAATTGACCTCCAATATGCTTGGTCATCTTCCGGTCAACTAGCCCTCGAAAAGCCTAAAGAAACAGCCCTTGAACACCGCCAAAAACACAGTCAAATTGTTGTTGACTGAAGTCAACCTGCTGCCCAAAACTAGGTCAGTCAACAATGGTCAAAAACCTGTGGACGGATTACCTCAATTTTTGTGCCAAAATCTACGCCCTGCCTAGGAGGGCAACCACACCAAAACCGCACCCTTGATGAGTCAACGCTTGGTCAAGGTAGGTCAAAGAGACCTTCAGCAACTTCTGCGTCCTCCTTTCAGTGTCCTCCTTGCCCTAATGCGTCCTCCTCCTTCCCACATGTGAGTTGCTCCTTGTATAACCCAAAGCTAAGGAGAGAGAGAGAAGAATGAGTGAGATGAGATGATGAGAAAATGAATCAACCTCTCTTGTATTTATATGATTCATTGGGCATGTGTGCCACACATTTAAATGTTGGCCGACCTTGACAATTTGTCAAGTAAATACAAATAAATTCACATCTCCATAAATACTTGTCGGAATTGGATGATCTTTAGATCAATCCTACACCTCTCGACAAGAGGAATGTAGGAAAAATATCAGCTGCCATAAATGAGGTGACCCACATGGAGTTTGGACCTAGTTCCCAATTTTAACACTCCCTCTCAGCTAGGGAGAACTCCATCTGCAATCCGTCTGACCGTCGCTACTATCCCATCCATCAAATGCACTGCTTCGCCTTGCTTTTCTCTGCTTTGCTCTGCTCGAACTATGAAGAAGAAGAAATGATCGAGGATGTATCATACCATCCTCCACTGACCCAAAGTCAGTCTCAGAGTGTGTCATACCACTCCCACTGATCCCAGATCAGTATCATTGATCCCAGATCAATGGAGGTCATCCTAGCATAGGTAGTACGATAGATACAACGATGCGTCCATTGATAGTACTACTAATGGTCCCTAACCCCATTTCCCTACTGATTGATCAGATGAGAGGTACTTCCCATGAGTCCCAGACTGCATGGGTAGGATGCCTCGAGAGGAGAACTAATCATCCTATCCACTGGAGAACGAATCATCCTGTCCAACAGCCGCCACAAGAGAACTAATCATCCTGACCCACAGGAGAACTAATCATCATGTTCCATAGTCGCCACGGAGAACTAATCATCCTGGCCCACGAGAGAACTAATCATCCTGTTCCACAGTCGCCACGGAGAACTAATAATCTTGGCCCACTGGAGAACTAATCATCCTATTCTACAGTCGCCACGGAGAACTAATCATCCTGGCCCACAGGAGAACTAATCATCCTGTTCTACAGTCGCCACAGAAAACTAATCATCCTGGCCCACAGGAGAACTAATCATCCTGTTCTATAGTCACCACGGGGTGTCACAGAGGAAGGTTGAACCTTTCACCCTATACATAGTGCGCCACCAAGGGATGGTGAGTCGCCCTGTGGTCGCATGTCACTCCAAGAAGTACCTCGCGCCCCCCTAGAGCTCCCAAAGCTCAATACATCATACTCGACCCTCATAAGAGGGTCTCTGAATGACACCAAGTCGTTCTCGAAAAGTCAAGAATTTGACCTTTCCCAAGGGCTTCGTCAAAATGTCGGCGACCTGTTCATCTGTACAGATATGTTGGAGCCTTATTGCTCCCCGCTGCACCATATCCCGAATATAGTGGTACCTGATATCGATATGCTTGGAGCGATCATGAAATACGAGATTATCTGATAAACGAATCCCACTCTGGTTGTCACATAGGATCACGGTGGTATCCAATGTAAATCCAAATAGCTCACTAAAGAGCTTTCGTAACCAAACCACCTCGTAGGAGGCCATACTAACAACAATGTACTCTGCCTCGACAGTGCTCAAAGCCACCGACTTCTACTTCCCGCTCATCTAGGATATCGAGGCAGATCCCAAAGAGAAACAGCACCCAGAAGTGCTCTTTTAGTCCACCACACTGCCTGCCCAATCAGCATCAGTATATCCAAGTAGTCTCACATCTCCAGCAATGTATCTCAACCCATGAGTGATTGTGCCACGAAGATATCTCAACAGATTCTCAGCACCAATCCAATGTGTGTGGTGAGGCTCAACCATATGTTGGCTCAACGTGTTGACTGCAAAGTATATATCCGAACGAGAGTTCACCAAGAACATCAATGCTCTGATGAGTTGACGATACTTGGTAGCATTTCGTAAAACAGGTTTGGCAACACTACCGCTTAACTTCTTTAAGTCAAGCTCCATCGGGGTAGTCACGGGCTTGCAATCCACCATACCGAATCTCTCCAATATTTTCATCACGTATTTTCCTTGAGATAGGAAAATCTTCCCTGGTTTCTGCGAGACTTCCAGTCCTAGGAAATAGTGCATTAGTCCTAGGTCTTTCATCTCGAACTCAAAAGCCAACTCCCTCTTACATTTGAGAATAAGAGGGTCTGCACCTGTTAGAAAGAGGTCGTCAACGTACAGCACCAGTATGAGAGGTTTGTCATCTTCAACCTTAAATAAAGGTTAGGATCAGCTTCACTCCTATTGTATCCCAGCTTCATCAGGTAGCTATTGATCCTCTCATAACACGCTTGGGGTGCCTGCTTTAGCCCATGGAGGACTTTCTTCAATCTGCACACGTGACATTCCCGATCATGAATCTCAAATCCTTCGAGTTGTTCCACATAGACCTCCTCTTTGATCAAACCATGCAAGAACGTGGTCTTGACATCCATCTGATGTAGGTTCCATCCTTGCGAAACAGCAAGGGCTATGATCAAGCGAATGGTGGTATACGGCAATGTTTTAAAACTCCGACTCCGACTCCGACTCGGCCGAGGATCAACTCCGACTCTGACTCCGACTTGGTATCGATTCGGCTAGCTTGATTTCAATGACTCGGTCGTTGTAGAAAAATACATTAAATATTTATTTTTTTAATAAAAAAACATAATTTTAAAGATTTTAAACATAATTTTAAAGATTTTCATTCATGTTTCCAAACACACAGCATTATAATATAGATGGAAGACAACATATGATCAAAGTAGGCTCATGAACCAATCCATTATATTAAAATGGCACCCAGTGCACTGTCTAATGGCAATACATAGTCAACTGTCATACATGATCAAAGACTCAAAACAAAAAACACATAACCAAGGAGGCTAAAAATGGCCTCTACAACAAAAGTAAACTGTGACCAGACTCCAGTACTAGTACTACTGGCTAGTAGCTACTGCCAGAGGAGCCAAGATCATGTCGATCAATATCTAGATCATCATCAGAGTCAGACAGGGGGCCCCATGGCTCCTCATCATCATCATCATCTCCAACTGCAACTGTAGAAGTGGTACCACTAGCAGGTTGTGCAACTGCAGCAGATGCAAGCTGAGATAGTGTAGATATGCGGCTGCGCTTCTATCGTGGCTGACCAGAGGAAGCACCTGCAACTGGAGTCCTTGCTGGCTGTGACACTGAGGTTGGGGGATCGAGATCTGCATTCAACTGAACAGCATGTTCAAGTTCAACTGATGCCTCGATATCTAAATCTAAATCAAGATCCTCATCAGGATCAAACTCTGTTGGACGAGTTTCCACTACCCATTCTGATGTTGGATCAATGTCTTCCAACACAATGGGATCTGAATCAGGTCTTTTGTTCAGTGATTGGTTTCGTCTGAGTCGGAGGTTGTATTGGACATAAACTAGATCATTTAACCGTTTTTGATCCAAACAGTTTCTCCTCTTTGTGTGAATCCTCTCAAAGACAGACCAATTGCGCTCACACCCAGTTGCACTGCCAGTTTGACTCAAAACACGAATTGCAAACCTTTGCAATTCAGGACAATGGCCACCAAAGGCCTCCCACTATTGTGCTGCAAAAAACATAAGAGTGTAATGCATTAGCTCAACAAAATTACAAATTATATCTAACTTTCAAATTATAAATGATTTAACAAACTTTAAAAAAAAAAGTAAAACTATTAAGAATTTGAAAATTGAAATTTTTGTTTACCTGGCGCATCTGCGTCTCTTGCAATCTTTGCTAAGTTCTTCCCAAAGGTACCTGAGGCATTGCTAAAGGTTGTGACCTGTCAGTGTATCTCCAGCTGATTAGACTCCAACGGGATCATGCGATCAATGCAATCAATCAGTCCATCTCTGACCTCCCCCCTCAAAGCTCCTGACTCCTTAGCTTTATAATGATACCGTGGGTTCACAAAATACCCAGTTGCATGTATAGGGCGATGGAGTTGATTGTTCCATCTTTCATCAATGATTGCCCAAATGGGCCCATACTTTGCCACTCTATCCTTGTATACCGTCTTTATTTGCTCCTTTGCTTGATCCATAGCCTCATAAATGAAGGCCCATAGCCAACCTTTCCCATCCACCAACCGCAACACCTTACTAGTGGCCAGTCAAGCTTCACAATCTCTGCTGCCTTTCCCCAAAGTTTCTTCATAGGACTTTCTTTTCAATTCTTGCCTTTCGGATTGTTAGACAATTGCTTTGATTCCATTCATCACTGGAAAACATCTTTTGCAAAGTTTCTATGTTGGGAAAGCATAGATTGCAATGTCAAAAAATGAGTAGCAAATCTAGTGATGGCAAGCCTAATAATATCCTTGCCCCCAGTGTGTTCCTCATGAGGCTCAAAATCCATGATATGATTGTAGATAAATTTTGTTATGCTTTTGGCATGATCTACAGTGTTTTTGACCCAATCTATTTTTCCAATATCCTCAAGCATGAGGTCTATGTAATGTGCAGCACATGGGATCCAAAAGATGGTCTTGTGTTTTTCCTCTAACAGTTTACCAGCAAGAACATAGTTAGAGGCATTATCTGTGATGACTTGAACAACATTAGCCACCCCCACCTCCTCAACAACCTGATCCAATAGCTGAAACAACAAGTGGCCATCTTTTACCTTATCAAATGCATCAACTGATTTTAAAAACATGGTTCCCCGTGGGCAGAAGACAAGAAAGTTTATGATGGTGCAATTTCCTTGATCAGTCCATCCATCTAACATGATGGTACATCCTGTTCTTGCCCATGAGTCCTTGAACTCTTTCAAATACTCATTAATGGATTGAATTTCTTTCTGCAAATGATACCCCCTTAGCTCATGCATAGTAGGGCCTTTGAAGCCTTTTCCATCAGCATGTATGGCATCAAACATAGGCTCATAATATGGTGAACGAGAAGCATTAAAGGGGATATCAGCATCATACCACCATCTAGCTATGTACTCACAAGCAATCTCCCTCAATTCTTTCTTCCAATGGTCATCTAAAGTGGGCTGCATTTGACTTTTACTAACTTGAGGACCATGTGCATCTGATGGAGAGGAGGGAGTGAAATAATTTTTGATAGTCACATCACCCTTTTTCATTCTACCCTTTCCCTTATCTTGAACAGAACCAAACAAGAGAGGAACATATCGGAAAGGGTTGGATGTATCAGTTTGAAGGATAGAGGAAGAACCCTCAAAATCATAATTGGGGTTGGTAGCCATCATTTTTTGTATCTCCCTCTTCCTCCCAATTTCAGCCTCTATTTCTCTTTGCCTAGCCTTATTTTCTTTAAATTTCTCAAAGTCCCCAATTTTTGGTGAGGTACATGGAGTAATTTCGCCTCTAATCTCTGCCAAGTGTTGTTTAGCCTATTAATGCCCCCAGGACCTTCCTTAATTTTCCTATGGTAAAATTTGCATTGCATTTGACTATCAACCATTTCAACATATGCCCAAGCAGGATCTCTCGCTCTAGGTGCCATTTTTTGACTAGGAAATGAAAGCAAACAATCTGAAAATGAAAAAAAAAAACATTGATTCAATGTTCATTTCTTTGACAAAAAACACTCTCTAGGCTTTCTAAATATGCACCTAAAATTTAATAAGCAAAAACAGATTTGTAGAGGTGAAAAAAAATACCTCCAGGCACAGACTGCCTCCTCAAGATTGCTCCAAGAATCAGCTCCTCAATGCTGTTCCAAATGGCTGCCCAAGAAGCTCCTCATTCCAGCTACAATGCTTGCCCAAGACTCCTCACTGTTGTTCCAAAAACAAGTTCAAGAACTGCTCACTAACTCTCAAAGAAGTTCTCACTCAAATGCATGAGATGGCTGTGAGAGAATGAGAGCATTTGAGTGTGTTAAATAGGGTTTGGGAGGGGGAAATGGACCCCAAATAACATTTAACTAATTCATAAAACACATTGGAGTCCAAACCAATCAGCAAACACTTCAAAATTTCATTAAAAAAAATGACAAATCGTTGTTTTGATGGGGTTACGGGCCGCAGGTTATGACTCGGCCAAGTCAATACGGAAACGGTCGAGTTGGCCGAGTCAGCCATGACTCAGCCTCCCGAACCGTTTCCTCCACCGAGTCACTATTTTGGGCAATGAAACGGATCAACTCAGTGATTTCCGTTTCGAATCGGCCGAATTTTAAAACATTGGTATACGGGCAACAGGTGCAAATGTCTCATCATAGTCTATACCTTTCTTCTGAGAGAAGCCACAAGCGACAAAACGAGCCTTATACTTTTCCATACTTCCATCAACTGCATGCTTTATCTTGTAAAGCCATTTCGAAGTGACAACTGCTTTGTCCTGGGGTCTGGGGACCACATCCCAGACATTGTTTTTCATGATGGACTCATATTCCTCAGTAATAGCATCCTTCCATACTTGATGCTTGACAGCTTCTGCGAATGACGAAGGCTCATTTTGGATGATCATGCTCATGATGGTCAAGTATCCCTGATACCTAGTCAGCTTCTTACTTTCCCGAAAGGTTCCCCTGGGTGCAACGTGCCCTTCGGCATCATCAAGTGGCCCCCTTAGCCATGAAGGCCTCTTCCTAGAAGAGGAAGGGTCTTGCGGAGGGGGATCAATAGGATCCATAGGTTCTTCCACATCGGGCATCATCTCATCATCCTTTTCCTTTGGTTCCCTGGTGTCAGCTTCTTTAGATCCCCTTTGAGTAGGAAGACTGTCAACTTTGCTAAGAGCCATATCTTCGTCAAAGGTGACATCATGGAAAATCTCGATTTCCCTTTGACCAACCACATACATTCTATAGCCCTTAGTGTTTTCGCTGTAGCCCACAAAGATTCCTTTCTTTCCAGATGTACCCAATTTATTCCTCTTCTCCTTCTGCACATGAAAATATACCAGACTTCCAAAAATTCTAAAATGAGATACGTCAGGTTTTTTACCAGTTAACATCTCTTCAGGAATCATGGAGCCCAATGTTTAATGAGGGCATCGATTTTGCACATATACAGCAGTACTCGCAACTCCAGCCCATAGAAACTTCGGAAGTACTTGATCGTGAAGCATAGCACAGACAGCTTCCACAATTGTACGATTCTTCCTTTCCGCCACACCATTCTGCCCAGGAGTATATGGTGTTGTAGTCTCCCTCTTAATGTCAGCTTCTTTGCAAAAGTCATGGAACTCATTGGATTCATACTTAGTCCCATTAGCAGTCCTTAAGATCTTGATTTTCTTTTCGGTTTGATTCTCGATCAAGGCTTTGAAGTGACGAAACCAAGTGAACACTTCATCCTTCTTTTTCAAGAAGTATATCCAAGTCTTGCAAGAATAGTCATTTGTAAAAGTGAGGTAATATAAATATCCTCCCAAGGAGTTCACAAGCATCATACCAGATATGTCTGAGTGAACCAATTGCAATATATCGGAGGTCTTGCTTAGGCTTGAGGGGAATCGTCTCCTTTTGAGCTTCCCTTCGGCACATCCCGAACATACACCTTCTTGCTCTACTCGGAACTCGGGCATCCCTGTCACCATTTGTCTTGCATTGGGTAGAGCTTTATAATGAAAGTAAGCAAACCTCCGATGCCATAGTTCGGACTAAACAGATGTGTCACAAGACATGACACCCAGCGGACTTCCTCCGAGCTAATATAATGAATCGACTCGAAACCCAAGAGTGAAAGCTTCTTTAAAATTATTTTTCCATACATGTACCTTGCCATCGATGAAGTTTACCTTGTAGCCTTTGTCTTCCATTGCCGAAACGAACACCAAGTTCTTTTTGAGATCAGGTACATATAGGACTTCTTGCAAATGGATTGTCTGAGGGAGCAATAGTAGAGAGGGCCGCTGGTAGACAATATTCATCTTGCTTATTGTTAACAACGTTAGATTCATACCTGAAGTTTCTTTCCTTCTCGAAGGGTTGTCCTCTTCCTTGATTTTCGGCATTTCTTTTACCTCTGCCATTAGACCTGCCATTCCTTTGATTGCCTTGAGAGTGATTTTGGTCATCGTCATGGTGTGAGTCCCTTTTATCAAGGCACTCCCTCGCATAGTGGCCCATTTTATTGCAATTGTAACATCATCCTTTTCTTCCACCCTTCGGTTCAACCTTTCCTTTGAATTTAGCCCAATAATTGTTTCTTCTTTTAGCATGAGAAGAAAAGGTAGAGGGATGGCCTTTAAGTGCGGGCATTTCTTGCTCTTCCATCCTTGTCTCTTCTTAAATACATCTAGCAATCAATTCCTCTAAATCCTGGGATGACATTATTATTGAGAAGAGCAGTCTTGAATATATACCATTCAAGTGGCAGTCCTCCAAAAGTTGTGATAGTCATTTCCCTGTCGAGAACTACTTCCCCAATAGATAGGAGATCATTCTTGATCTCAACAATCCTTAAGAAATATGCTTGCATACTCTCATATTTGCCTTTCTTAATTTCCTTCAACTTATTTCTAAGGAACAGAACTTGATTTGCATCATTAACTTTAAATAAACTCACCAGTCTATCGTAGATTTCCTTGGAGGTTGTCAGCTCGGAAACATAGGCGACCTGGCACTTATCGATAGAGTCCTGAATGATCTTCCTTGCTTTGATTTCTCCCTTGGACCACTTGCTTTTGGCAGCAGCGGATGCATTTGATGGAGACACAACAACATTGCCTCTCACATGGTCCAACACTTCCTGATCTTCTAAAGTCAGATCGAGAGACATCTTCCATCCGTGATAGTCAGACTTCTCACGGAGCTTGTCTTCGGTGAGGACAAGTGTTGAGGACCCCATGAAGTTTTTAGGATAGTCTTGCCAAACTTCTCTTCGGTGATTGCTCTTGCTTGGGCTTTGTCTTCACATCAGCTCTGATACCATGTTAAATTATGCTATGTTCTATGCTTAGAGCAGTTTACTTCTTTTCTTCTTATTAGCCACAGATTAGCAATCACATATACATTAAGTAAAGTGCAGATAGAACATTAAACAATCAACAGAAAACAAGCCAAGACAAGAGACACAAGATGTGGCGGCTAGCCAGGGACAAAACTCCAATGCAGGGAAACCCTTTGACCAAATCTTCTTTTATTTTCAATAGGTCAGCAAAGAGAAATAATACAAAATCAGAATTTTGTAATTTTATATCAACAACAGCAAACGCTAGATCAGCAAAAGTCAAACTTGGTCAAATGAGTTGAAATTGACCTCCAATATGCTTGGTCAATTTCCGGTCAACTAGCCCTCGAACAGCCTGAAGAAACAGCCCTTGAACAGCCCCAAAAACACAGTCAAACTGTTGTTGACTGAAGTCAACCTGCTGCCCAAAACTATGGCAGTCAATGCTGGTCAAACCTGTGGACGGATTACCTCGATTTTTGTGCCAAAATCCGCAGCTTGACTAGGAGAGGCAGCCACACCAAAACCGCACCTTTGATGAGTCAACACTTGGTCAACGCAGGTCAAAGAGACCTTCAGCAGCTTCAGCATCCTCCTTGCCCTAATGCGTCCTCCTTCCCACGTGTGAACTGCTCCTTGTATAACCCAAAGCTAAGGGGAGAGAGAGAAGAATGAGTGAGATGAGATGATGAGAAAATGAATCAACCTCTCTTGTATTTATATGATTCACTGAGCATGTGTGCCACACATTTAATTGCTGGCCGACCTTGACAATTTGTCAAGTAAATACAAATAAATTCATATCTCCATAAATACTTGTCGGAATCGGATGATCTTTAGATCAATCCTACACCTCTCAACAAGAGGAATCTAGGAAAAATATCAGCTGCCATAAATGAGATGACCCACATGGAGTTTGGCCCTAGTTCCCAATTTTAACAAAGCGGCATGTCGAGGTTTCCAGTTTAGGGAGTCAACCTTCAAGTGTGCAAGAGTAAGTAGCTCCTTTCAGTTCCATTAGCAGACCCAAGTGGTTTCAGCAAACATTGAGGGATGCTCAGGAGCATGTGGAGGCTCCTAGGAGCACACTTATGGAGAGAAAGCCTCCAAAGAAGTTTACAAACTACATGGCACTAATGAGTAGCATCATCGAAGAGGCAACAAACCAAGAGGATTGGAGGAAAGCCATGATGAAGGATGATGCATGCAATATTGTGCCAGGACTGAAGGGACAACAAATTCTAAGTGGCTCTTCAAGAAGTACCTTCCTCACCGAGAGGGAATGCTAATGAAAGTAGCTCGGGCAGGTACTCCCACACAAGCATAAGTGTCTGGGCATGTGAAAAACACCTAATTGACCCTAAACCTTCGCAATTACTTTAATTATTAAACTAGTTGACTTTTATAAGATAAAGTGAGTTAATATAATAAAATGTAAATGTTATTTGCATTAGTGAATTAGATAAATTTCAACCTTTGATCTCAACTGATGTTAAGATCTAATTTCAACCGTCAAGCACTTTGGAGATTAGGGTTGTGGATTCAGTCAATAACTTGAATTTATAAAAAGAGGGCTAGGCTAAGGGAGAGGATACACATTTTGAGCATAAGAAACAATGAGAGTGAGATCTCAATGATTGGGTGGAGGACTTCCATTCCATTTTGCAGGGTTCAAGGAAGCATGCAAGGGGCAACAAGGGAAGGATCCAGACCAGCCAAGAAGATCGAAGGACAGATCAAGGGTTTGATCAACTGGATCAAATTCCAGGTTTAGTGTTGTATGTGTTTTTTCTCAAAGGAACATTATCCTAGGAAGGGAGCCCTTGTAAGTTCTGAAGTTATTTGAATAAAAAATTGATTTGCAGGACAGAAAATATTTATGTGCATGTGTGAGATTGGTGTGTGATTTAATTTTCTTCTGTTGTTTAGTTTATTTACATGTTGAAATCCTAGCCATGCTTTTATTTAGTAGATCTGCATAATAAATATTTTACTGCAATGAAATTTGCTGAGTAGTAATTGGACAGGTTGTTAGGGTTATGTTAACTGAAAAGTTCTTTGTGATTCAGTAGCTTGCTTTAATTTATTTCAAACAAATCCATCCATTTATGTCATCAACTTACGAATTTACATTCTATTAAATGTCTATATTGAATTTATGATTGCAAATATACCCAGCATGTGGGTAAAGAAGGGACCTTTGAAGGATGGTAGCTAGAAAAAAGCAAAAGATCATTACATAACAGTACTATGAGCTTCAATTTTAAAATTGCTATAGCTAGGACTTCAACTGCTGAATTCACCAAACAGAATGCATCAATTTCAAGAAGAAAAACAGTTTTGTGCTTCTCACCTGAAGTTGTGCAATTTGCCTAAGTTGTAGTTCCTCCCCTCCCTCTGATAAAGGCAATGCATCTACCAAGGCATCAAACTGAATGACAGAATGCTCACACATTAATAAATTACCTTTTGATACAGAAGGACCTCTGTCAAGTCACGTTATCACATACTTACAATACAGGAAGTAAGACCTAATGTAATACATGCTGTAAGTGCAACACAAAATCAGCAAGGAATAGGAAAATATGCAGAATGGTTCTGTCTTTCTATGGTTTAAAATTATCTTTCACGGCCCATTTTTCTGAGTAAATATTCAAAATGAACTGCATCATAACACATTATCTTTTACCAAGAAAACAGTGGAATTCAATGTCCTTCACATTGCAAATGCAACATAAAACTGGAAGGAAAAGGAAAATATGCATAGTGGCAGTATGATTTTATTACCATCTGAATCCTTTTTTCTTAGGAAAATCTTAAAAAAAGATTTGTATCATTAAATATTATCATCTAATTAAAACTGAGAGGAACCTAATGTCCTCTACAGTTAAAATCCAAAACAGAATTGAGAGAAAAAGGAAAATATGCATGGATTTTCTATCTTCTACTGACTATTTTTCTAAAGAGAACATCAAGCATTATGCAAGTCCTATAACCAGTATAGCTGGAAGGAAGGGCGAGATAATGACATGTAAATTTCACAACTAATAGCACAAATAAAGCAAAAGAAGAATGCAATAGGGTGCCTTTCCCGACCTTTAGTCCATTAAGAAACTGCACAAGTCTTTAGATACTGCCATTCGACAATGGGGAATTCTAAGAAAGATTCACAGAAACAGTAAATCCAACAGTAGACATGCTTTAGTAAACTTTAGGATATGTAAATTCCTCTAAAATATGCATTTATCGCGTTTCTAAAGTTAGAAAAACAACAAATAACATTCCAACCATCACAAGCATGACTATAAGAATAATCAGAAGTTTAATCCAAGTTTTCCAAACAATAAAGTGTAAGCAGGCATATTACAAGCAAAGAAACAGTGAAGCCTGAGGGGTTATCTCGATTCTCAACCAGTTGTCACCAATGTTGCTACGCATTTGGCTAGTTACATGCCAGCTAAATGTGTAATGTTATCGCCAATATCATGCATTTTTCTGCATCAAGCACTTTGGCAATGTTATTGCTAGCAAAAATGTGCATTTTTCCTTGGCAATAACATCACGCACTTTTCAAAAAAGCAGGATGTTATCATGCACAACACCCAAGAGGCCAGTCCATGGAAAAAGCCCATTTTAAAGTGGAATTTTGGAGTCATTTTGCAAAAAGATCGAGGACAAAGGAGAGCAAAGGAGGAAACCATTTTCCTGAGCCAAGGAAGAGGATTTATGTGGCAATGCATTTATTTGATGTTGTTGTTGCTTTGAATGTTTAAAAGATTGACCAAAAATGAATATAATCATATTTTTTTCTGATATTTATTTGATGTTGTTGTTGCCTATATTTTCCCATGCTTGTAGAAAAACTGAGTTTAGGCCCAACCCAGTTTCAAGTTCAGGAAGTCACATCAAGTTTAATGCCCAACCCAACATATTTCATGCTACTGTCATAAACATGAATATTTTCAAACTTAAAACACATGAACTTACTCTACTCACTTTTGCTGAAAAACAGTCCACGGAAAAAGCTCATTTTAAAGTGGAATATTGGAGAAATTTTGCAAAAAGATCAAAGGAGAGCACAGGAGGAGACCAATTTCCTGAGCCAAGGACAAGGATTTCTGTGGCAATGCATTTATTTGCTGTTGGTGTTGTTTTAAATGTTTAAAAAATTGAACAAAAATGAATACAATCATATTTTTAAAATTTTGTTGATATTTTCCCATGCTTGTAGAAAAACTGGGTTTAGGTCCAACCCAGTTTCAAGTTCACGAAGTCATGTCAAGTTTAATGCCCAAACGAACATATTTCATGCTGCTGTCATAAACATGAATATTTTCAAACTTAAAACCTACGTTACCGGATCCGTCAGGCCCAGCAGCTGGATCCACGGATCCCTAGATCAGAGACGGATTCGGATCCGGATCCACGAAGATCCGCCCAACATTTGTTTGTGTGTAAAATGGTTTGATGTCTGCACATATTTCCAAATTAGATCTCAGTGCAGAATTCCAGAATGAAAATATCAGCGGATGAATAACGCGATATTGGAAAAATCAGCCGCGCGAATAATTAACAAGGGAGTTCATTAATTTTTGCTTGGTTGACCATATTATAAAAACTTTAATTCAAGATTATAAGATGGGGACATTTGGATATTCTAATTAAATTTTATGCCTATTTTAAACGTAAAAAGGTGAGTTTCATAAAGTTCATTCAATTTAAATATAATAACTAGTAATTAATGTTTCAATATTATGATACATTAATTTTAATATTATAAATTATAATTATTTTTTTCACCTGAAATTAATATTATTTTAAAAGTATTATATAGAGGTTGTATATTTAAATATATATATATAATATATATATATATATATTATATATATATCTTTTTTTATACAAATTTCATTAATTTTATTTGATATTTAAAATAATAATTAATTCTTGATATTATTTATCTATATATATTTTTCTATAAGTACTAATAATTTAAATTAATAATTTAATTTTAAAATTATAAAATATTTTATATTATTGTACTTGCCATATCCGGATCTTGGCTTTTCAAAAAACTGGCGGATCCATATCCGAATCCATATCTGGATCTGAATTTGAATCCTGGTAACTTAGCTTAAAACACATGTACTCTACTCACTTTTGCTGAAAATAACACAAGCAACCCACAAATTTAACACAGGTGTTTTTGATCAAATTGTTGAATTTTGTAGCTATGGTCATTTAATTTTTTAATCTCTAAAATATATATATATATATATATAATGAAAAATGTGTTCTTCATGTCATTTTTGGTCCTTGAAATGATTGATATATGACATATTCTTCATGTTGGTTTCAAAAGAGAAATTTTGAATTTTCAAAATTGAATGTTTGGCTGCAAATAAGGTCAAGCCGGCCCCAGGCAAAGAGACGCCCATTCATCCAGCCAGAATCACTATCTATATGCCAAGTTGACTGGGCATCTTTGTGACTTGACCTAAGGGAAGTTTGACCAGATTTGATCATAGTGATATTGCTGGACAGTTTGACCTTGTTCTTGGCTAGAAGAATTAGATGTATCTCCATTGAATTGAATAATTCCTTTAAGGAAAGCTTTGTTGGGTTTTTCCCCCATGCGGGTTTTCCTAGGGTAAACTCTTGTGTCTCTTGTTTGGCTACTATGATATTACTAGCATTTTGTTTCCACTGTCAAGATCTTTTGTGTAATTGCTTTACAATGAATTTGAATGCATACACGCACTTTCACGAAAGGAAAGGCGCGTACATGTCGGAGAACTTGGTTTTGGTCCATAGTATTTTGACACATGGTATTGGTCCAAGGTATCTTGTCCAAAGTGTTGACCCCAGGTATTTGGTCCAAGGTATTGAGTCTAGTGGTTTTGGACCATGGTATTGAGTAAGGCCTAAGACTATAAAAAGAGCAGGAGATCATTAGGGAAATGCACTCAAGTAATTGAATATCTAATGAAAAGCAAGATCTAGAATATTGGTCATTGGGTTATGGTGCATAGCTAGATCTTACTTAAGGAGGAACCTGAGCGCTTGAAGAAGGATAAGTTCTATTGATGGGTCAAGATCTTAAGGCTTGAAGAGAAGTATCTTTATATGTTTTTGATCTTTTATCTGAATAGTTGGCACATGTCGTAATCTATAAATCTGATGATATGGGTATAACTGATGTCTGAATAGTTGTAAAGGTTAAATCATCTTTTACAGATCTGTACGCATGTTCATTACAGCAAGGGCACATATACACGCTGGTTCAGCATTTCAAAACAGCATATACGCAGGTTTGGCTTGAGCAAAGTGCGTATGCATGCAGGTTCGACACATTGAAGTAGCGTACACCTCATAAAATATGTTTTAGCTACTTCTGTTTGTTGTTGCAGTGTTCTGGGTTCTGGCTTGAGTCCTGGTTATTGTTACTGTGTTCTGGTTACAGCTTTCAGAAAAGTGATTGTTTGATTCAGTTTTGGTTGGTACAAAAGAGATTGGTTGATGTAGATATATTTGATGTTTGATTGATGTTATTGATGGATCCAGTCTGAAAATTTATGAAACATGGTCCCTGGAAGTAAAGAGAAGGTTGTAGCCTTCTGTAGGTCATCGCCTACGTACTAGTACATCAGCAAGTACAAGAGCTAAGGGGGTTGTAGCTCCCTTCCAGGAGAAGCTAGAGAACAAGAGAAGGTTGTAGCCTTCTGCAAGTAGAAGCCTGTGTACTAGTATAAGACTGCACCAGTACAGAAATATTGTAAAAAGAAGTTACTTATTAAAAGAAGATAGAGACAAATTGCAACAGGTGGTTTTCACCCACATTGGGTTTCCACCTTATATCTTGTGTTCTGTGTGTGATTGTCTGCTCTGTTTTCACTGTACCTGTTACTGCTTATATGGTTTTGATACATAGATTAAAGATCAACTGACTAAATTATAAGTTTACAAGGTATATGCTGGTTGCTCTAAACACAATTGTGTATATACGCAAGTTGCATTAACAGAAGTAGCGTATATAAATCTGTTTATGAAATGAAATATTGTTAAATTGCTAACACTGATTCACCCCCCCCCCCCCTCTCAGTATTATTTCCAACACTTAGAGCTTTCCCAATGAATCTTGACAGGAGTTTCCTCAACCATGCAACTTCCTTTCCTACTTCTCATGCAGCAACATATTTCATAAATCGATCTGGCTTTTCTTAACTCAGCAGTCCTTCAAAAATACATTCTCCAATTTCCTTCTCTCACTCATGGCCTTCACTAAAACTTACAGTTGTTAATCCTGGTCTAGTGCATGACACATGAAGTAGAGAACCATATATGTCACTTCCTCTTAATCAGAGAGGATCTAATTATTATTGTACAAGGAATATTCTCAACCATCCTCTTATCCTAGGGAGATTCCTTTCATTCAAGTTCCCTCTTAACCTAGGGAGATTTCATTCAGGCTCCCTCTTAACTTAGGGAGTTATACTTCTTTTCGACATCGGAGAATCTTTCATGGCTTCCATCCATCTCATCAAAGTTATCATTACCATCACCATTCAAATCATGCTTATCACATCAACTTTACTTTACGAACATCTTCACCATCTTAAAGATTGTGTACCTGCACAACTTAGATAGCAAGTACAACCAAATCTATAGAAGCATGAAGTTAGCCATATCAGAGTCATGGAAGCATTTCAACTTTATATATATCAGATACCCAAACAAGAGACACATACTCTTCAACATCTTGTTAGGGACTTTGTATAAACCCTAGACTACTCCATCAAGGCTTATTTCATAACAACTTTCATTACATCTAGGTTTTCAACGTTTCTTCCAAAGGTATGACTTACCCTACTACAACATATAGCAAACCCTAGAAACAATTCAAATAAATATAGCTCTACAAAGTATCTAACAACTTTCAAAATTCATATGTTAGACTTCCCACTAGGGTTCCATACAAACCCTAGATTTCATATATGAGTTTTTAACAACCAAGAATCAATCGCAGCTCAATCAACAACATGACTAGCATCCACTAGGGTTTATTGCAAACCCTATATTTTCTCAAACAATCAAACATCAGTCATAACTAAAACTCAAATTTCAACAATCTTATACAAATATCAAATTATCACATTGTCATCAGAGATTTTTACTTCTACTAAGGGTTGACTCCAAAACCCTAGAATTCACAAATAATATCATCCTAGAGAAACAAACTTCGACTAGGGTTTAGTTCCAAACCCTAGGACTCATGACCACCGACAATTAGGTCAATTCATATATCCAGGATTCCATCATCATGCATAAGCATATCACATCATGTGTTAGTCAAACCCAACCACACAAATATCAATAAGAGTTAACATATAACAGACTTCATCATACTAGGGTTTGATTGGACAAACACACACATCCCAAGGAAATCATTTCTAAGACTTTATAAATGTCTTGCTTATACATTCTACCAGCCCTAATGATTTAGGGTTTCAACACAAAATATAGCAAACCCTAATTTATCAATACTTCAAAGGTTCGAGATTTCAGACATTACCATTCAACCCTAAGAAGTTAGGGTTTCCATAACCATACCAAAACCTCAAACAAGACATTATTAAAGCATCAGTCAGTTACTTTAGACTTCATCAAATCATCAGACATTTTCTTTCAACAATAACCCTAAGTAGATTAGGGTTTCACACATAATCATCAACATACCCTTAAGCTAGGGTTTTTACAATGAACCTTCCTAGGATTCCATAAGAGCAATCGGAGATATGAGGAGGATAGATTTATCTAATGATGAATCACCCAATCAAGAATCTTTAAGATTCAAGGAAGCTAGACAAAAAGATGTTAGTAATAGCTTATCAAGAATGAGTATGGAGAGAGCAAAACTTGTAATTCAAAACATACCTCTTGTTTCTTAACAAACCTTGTAAGTGTTCTCTTTGTATTAAGCCATGATCTTTTATACCTGTAAGACATACTTTCACGCAAAACATGTGATACCAAAAACATGATTTAATTTCTCAAGTTAGATCTCTTACCTAACCATGGAGGATGGAATTCTTTGAAAGGTTATTCCTTCTTTCAATTAAAGACATTTTCTTGAAATCCTAGATTATTTGTAAACCCTTTAAGTTTAGATACATTGAAAATCTAAAAGCTTATGAACATACGTACCTTGTGTTTACATACCTCTGATTTTGGTAGCCCATTAGACTTTGTTGCAGGGACTGTTGAAATTTGGTACCGAAGGACAGGTGGTTCCCTTAGGCTTTGATCTTTGGCCTAGGGAAAAGTGTCCAAAAGATTTTAATTTTTCTCCTAAAGTGACTTTATAATTTTTATAAAGTTAAAATCTAATTTAAAAGTGACTTTAAGTGATAAAGTTACTAAGTCTAATTTTAAAGTGACTTTTATAAAGTCAATGAAAAATTAGGAAGGAAAAAGTGACTTTGGAAATAAATGACTAAGTGGGTCTTTATTAAAGTGGGGTGAATTAAAAAATAGAAAGTGAGATTTAAATGTGCATTTAATCTCAGCCATTGATCTAAATCTATTTCAGCCATTGGATTTAGAGATCACCCAAAAGTCACTTGGATCACCCAAAAGTCACTTGGAGTTATATTAAGGGAGGAAAAGGGGGAAAAAATCACATTCGATTCAATTCTTTCATGAGCAGATTGAGGAAAGGAGAGCAAGAGAGCAAGGGAGATTTCTGGACAGTGAGCTGCAGAGTATCAGCAGCGGAGTTTTAGCAGTGGAGTAACAACAACGAAGTTTCAGCAGGGCAGTTTTTCAGCAAGGCTGAGTTTCAGCAAGGTTGAGATAAGTTGTAAAAGTTTGCTTGCTGATTTTTGCTGAATATTTTCTTGCTGTAAAAAGGCTTTTTTCAGAAATAAAGAAGAGCTCTCAAACTAGTTTTCTCCAAGAGTTGTAGGGGGTTTTTCCAGGGTCACATTGACCAAAAATATCAGTGTTTTAATGTGTTTTAATGGTTGTTTATTACTGTTGATTTTTATTTCTGCAATTTCCAGCATTCTGTAAAATTTCCAGAATTTGTGTTTTTCAGAAATTTATTTTTTTCAGCTTATTGAATGTATGGTTATGGGAAAGGGCATTTAACTACATGGGAGAAATAAGGAAAAACTGAAAACTGGGGTGGGAAAACATAAATTTTTACATGGTATCAGAGCTTGAGTGCTGAAGGGCAGTTTGGGACAGCAAAAGAGAAAAATTACAGCTGCTGATTTTTCACTCAAAAAATTCCAGCAAGCTAATTTTTCATAAACAGCAGGTTTTATCTTTACTACAGCAGTGCTATTTTCAGTTTTAGGACAGCAGGATGTCATTGGGATTGAGGGTGGAGGATAGGTTGGATGGGCATACAAATTACAGCGTGTGGAAGGAGAGAATGCAGAGTATCTTTGAGGCAGAAGTCTGGGATATCATGGTGCATACCACACAAACCCCTGTTGTTGTGCCTACTGATGCTACTCAGTTGGCTGCTTATAATAAAAAGAACAAGGGTAAGAGGTTGATTCTAGACGGAATCAAAGACCATTGCATTCCTCATGTGAGAGGAAAGAGCAATGCCCATGAGATGTGGACAACATTGTCCAATCTCTACCAGAGTACCAATGAGAACCGGAAAATGGTCCTGAAGGAGAAGCTGAAAAACATTAAGATGGGCAATGATAGTGCAGCTGGATATCTCACTAAGATTACTAATGTGAGAGATGAGTTGGCAGCGATTGGAGAGGCCCTTCCACCCACTGAGTTGGTGCGGATTGCGGTAAATGGCCTCCCCCGTTCATGGATGAACTTTGCTGATGGGGTTTGTGCACGTGAGACCCTTCCCACATG